>CM031243.1:63589508-63732008 GCA_018340775.1 Taxus wallichiana var. yunnanensis | reverse complement strand
TATCAGGGCCACCAGATGGACAAGGATGTCAATGCTTAGAGGGCTACATCAACCAGTAGCTTCATTGATGAGTGATGACTTAGTTTCCGCTCTCTACCATGATATGACATGAGTGTGGGGATAGGATGGGACTACAATAGCAGCTTGTAACACTACTAGCTAGTTAGTTGATATGATGAGGAAGGTGGAGACTCATCCATTTGACTGAGTTCCTCACTAGTTCGGTCTTCCATATATTGAAATCCTTCCCCCTACGAAACCCATATAGAGGAGTGTCAAGGAGTCCCGAAAGGGCCCTAGCAAAGATCATGGGTGGACAATAGTGACTCAAGAGTGCCTATTTTAGTTAGATGTGTTGTTCATTCCCGACGGGTAGATGGTGCGGATCATGCACCTTTACTCCAGATTGAGGCTGCACCCACTCATAATAGGGAGGAGGAGGTACCTATAGATGTAGAATCTGATTCTAAGGAGGAGACAAGTGATGAGATTGATGAAGAGTTAATTGTAAGGATATTGGAAAGGAGAGGCTGGTGATGGGTTAAATGATGAGGATTTGGGTGATGAGATTAACGAGGCAACCCATACAAAGGAGGAGGAGAGTGATCCAGAGTGACATGACACCTTGGAGAGATCCATGACCAAGTGGGAGGAGGCAGATGCATTGAGATGGATACCTTAGTCTCATGAGGGTCCACTTCCTTGAGATGAGGGAGGAGGTGAGGAGTCCATTATAGGACAATGGGTTGCCTCAAGAAGAGGAGAGACACAACATGACCCTACATAGCGAGGCACACTAGCCATGCCGGTGGACCCTACATGGGTGCCTGAAGATCTGAGTATGTGATTTACTCTTTACTCAACTTTTTTAGCTTAGAAATGTTAGTTGTTATGATTTGTATCTCTTTTTGATTTTTGTGATCTTCTAACTCACCATTGTTTCTTTTTTTGCAGCGAACACTCAGGAGTGGTGAGACCTTATTCATCGGGTTTGTGTAGACATCTTGTTACTTCCCACTTTGGGAAGACTAGAGCACAGTTTCTAGAGGATGTGGGGAAGCCTTTGTAGGATGGCCAAACACGATGTTTTCATGCTCTCTCTGGAAGGCCTCGAAGATGGTTATGGATTTGAAGACCGAGTTCTTGGATATGAGGCAATTGAGAGGGAGAGAGAAGTGTTGAGGAGGAGTAACTCATGTAGCAAGGCCACAACTAGTGGTCATACTCATGGAAACTCACATCACTTAGTACATTCACGTCATCAGAGCCAAAATAGGAGCCCTAGACATGCACCTTCTCAGGGGTCCCACAGGGACTGATAGGCTATTGAGCCATTATTACTTTGTTTCGTTTTCTGAGGCATTTATATGATTTTTTGTTTATTTTTGAGATCATTGAGTTTATTTACCATGCTTTGAGTGCGTGATGGCATTATACACAAACTTGATTTATTGTGATATATATACAGATACCTATTTTTGGTTCAGTTATTCCTTGTATAGAGTTGAATTCTCTTTGTGGCTTGATTCACATATGTACTCTAGATGTTTAAATTTTTTTATTTTGTATGCTTTTTAGAATGTATGCAATGGATATGAATGCTAATAGAATGATTTCTTTTTGATATTTTGTAGTGCTGATTTTGACATGATTATGTTGACACATTGTAATGCTAGACCATAGTTTTTCAAGTAATATTTGGTACTTCACTTTTATATTGGCAATATATAATGAATAATACAATGATGATGAGATGAATTCACTCCATCCCTAACTCCACGTAACCAGTATCATGTAATGGGTCAACAGCGAGAGCTACGAAGGATGCATACTATATGATTTGTATAGAAATGGAAATGATGAGAGAAAGATGATACATTGACATAAATCCAATTGAGAGCCTTTGAATCAACTCTACTTACAGTTTACTACACAACCTAGAATGTGATTGCTTGTAAGTTTATCTAGACTTAGATCTGAAGATGGCCTCTTGATTGACACAATCTGGTTTTAATGTTTTGACTCTCTTTTGGAACTTTACATCTAATTCATTTTTCTTGGGATTGTAAGACTTTTAAAGCAAATTTATTGGATGAAATTACTTTAATTTATTAACTTATTTGTAGAGACCCCCTACACCTTTCCCCATGCCACCAAGTAGGAAGCATGGGCTCATCACCAAGGACAAGGCATAGGTGAGTAAGGGAACTTCCTTCCTTTCCCAACCTCACGCCACCAGTAAGAGATGTAGGATCAACACCGAAGGTTGGTGGGGAAAAGAAGTGTGTAAATGAAAATTTTGTATTTGATTTTAGCTTGAGATATATAATTTTATTTTTTTTTGAACTTTAATTTGTGCTTTTTTTTTTTGTAAGGGAAGCTTGCCCCTAGCCTCAACCCTATGCAACTAGTAACATGTGAAGGCTCAACACCAAAGATTGAGATAGGTGAACAAGCATCCCGGTGAAAATGTTTAGAATGTTTTTGTACCAAATATATTTTTCTAAGGGAAGATATGACATCATGAAGCTTCTAGAATTGACTATGGGAAAATACAACTATGCTAGAAGAAAGCTATAGGAAGAACCAAGTATGCAAGCCTTGGTAGGATTAGTGTCAAAATAACGTCTTGTCTTGTAGAACTGATAAAGTGATAAGAAATGTTGATGATAATATCATGATTGTTTTGAAGTGGTATGATTTGAGAAATTGCCAATGTCTTGTAGAAGTTTTTGAGAGTTACTTGAAAATAAGTCCCTTGATTACAATTTTCACAAAATGAGCCGATGAATGATAATGCAATGAGAATGCAATAAAATACATATGGAAATCTTGGTGAATTATGCGTAATATATTTTTAGATGAAGAGAGTTGATGGATTCACCAAATTCCTCACCTTCTAGTGTACATAGGTGATATGCCCCATTCTTGTAGTCCTCTATGACTTGATATGGACCCAACCACTTGGGCCTGAATTTCCTTCCCTCACCAATATTTTTGTCTATTTGGTTGTCAAGTCTCAATACTATATCTCCCTCACATATCTCATGCTCGTAGACTTTATTTTTATATTTCTAATATATTCGGTCAATGTAAACACTATGTTGATGTTTAACATTGATCCTAGCTTCATCGAGGATTTATAATTGAGAGAGTCACACCTCTCGATAGCCTTATTCTCCCAGAATTCCTTGTAGCGAGATACAAAGACTAGGTATTTCAACTTCAAGTGGAAAAACCACTTTCGCATTGAATACCAAAGAAAATGAGGTTCCCCCATTTTCATTCTTACTACCGATATTCGATAGGCCCATAAGGCCGAAAGAGATTTAAGTGCCAATATTGTTTATTCTCCTTGACAGTTTTAAGGAGAATGGATTTTAACGTCTTGTTTGTAGCCTCATCCTGTCCATTGGCCTGAGGATAATAGAGTGAATCTGTATGATGATTTATTTTTAACTTTTCACATAGTTCACATACTTCCTCATTTTTAAAGACATGTCATTATCATAGATAATGACTTGTGGGACCCCGTACCTATAAATGATTTGGTTTAGAATGAACTTAGCAATTACACATCTAGGTACGATAGTAAGAGGCATGTCCTCTACCCACTTAGTAAAGTATTCCATGGCCATGGTTATGAAGTTATGGCCATCTATTGAGAAGGGAGAGAACTTTCATATCAATTCTAGGCCCCATGTGGAAAAGGGCCATGGTGTTGCAATTGGTTACAGAGCCTATGCCGGTATGTGGATCTCATGGGAGAAATCTTGAAATTTATGGTAGTAATTATGCACAAAATCTATGGCATCATGTTCTAACATGGGCCAAAAGTAGCCCATCGATGTATCTTCCAAGCAGTTGCGTGGCCTCCGAAATGGCCTCCACATACTCCACTATGAGATTAATAAATAATATTCTTGGATTATTCTTCGTCAACACATCTTAGAAACATTCTATCAAAGGCTCTGTGATAGAGCACTTGTTCCAAGATCACATACTTAACAACTATGACATGTAGTCGTCTTCTTTGTTGTGATGTTTCCCCTTTAGGGTATGCATGATCCATTATGAAATTAATAATGTCAGTGTACCATGGGCATACAAAAATAGGGGGTTTGATTTCGATGTAATATATGCACTCATTAGAGAAGTCCAAATTAACTAGGTCACCTCCATCTAATGGGTTATCAACTAACCGATCTGCAATGATTTTTCCTTTGATGAAATTTGATTAAAAACGTTAGCTCGAACTCACCCATTAGAGTTATAAAACATCCAACTTTCTTAGATAAGGACCCTTGTGTGAGAAATGTCCATAAATGATCTGTCTTGACAATGAATCTCATTTCTTGGTTAAGCATGTAGTGTCTTAACCACTTTGTTGTGAAAAATATGGCAAGGCACTCTTTCTCTACCTGATTATATCATGTCTCATAGTCGAGAAATGTTCAAATGATAAAGTAGACCACACACTCTCATTTATCATCATCCTCTTGAGCTAGCATGTAAGCCAATGAGACATCTGTATCCCATGAATATAAGATTAAGGGGCGATATGAATTAGGAGGCATGAGTGTGGGAGGGGACAGTAAGAATCATTTGACCGACTCAAATGCCTCATTGCACTCTTTTGTCTAATCATTGCATTATTCCTTCTTCAACAAATTATTCATTGGATGAATAAAAAGGTTGAATCAGGATGAACCTTCGGATTGCACCGAGATATTTTCAAGAAAATACCTAATACCCAGACTCGTATGACGGTGGGATCATTTCCAACACTTGCTTGGATATTTTGGCTGGATCCACATCAATCCCTCATGAGGATATAATGTATCCCAATAATTTTCCTCCCGTCACACCAAAAACATATTTTTCTATATTTAGAGTGAAATTTTATTCAATTAGACGAGAGAGGATGACACGAAGCACTTCAGGGTGATTGGAGTGCTTTTTTGCCTTAGCCAGAAGGTCATCAATGTAGGATTCAAAAATATTATGAATAAGATCATTGAATATGTATGTCAAGGCCCATTGGTAAGTTACTCCTACATTCTTAAGTCCAAATGACATGACTGTGTAATAATAGGTTCCCCAAGGAGTGATAAATGTGGTTTTGGTTTGATCTTCCTTGGAGATCTTGATTTGGTTGTATCTAGAAAACCCATCCATAAGGGACAACAACTCATAGCCAATTGTTATGTCGACAATAACATTAATGGATGGCAGTGGGAAATCATCCTTGGGACATGCTTTGTTAATATCCCGAAAGTCAATGCAAATATGGATCTTTCCATTCTTCTTGAGAATGGGGATGATGTTGGATACCCACCATGAGTAGTCAAATGGTTTGATGAACCCCACCTACAAGAGTTTCATCATTTCTTCCTTTACTATGAGAGCTAATTTTCGCTTCATGGGCCTTGAATTCTGCTTAATAGGCTTAACATATAGTTTAGTTAAAATTTTATGAACTAACATGAGGATAAATTATTGTCATTTTAAGTAGCTAAACACAAAATATTTTGAATGTTCCTTGAGAATTCACGTGTGTATTTGTATTTCCTTTGGAGTTAGAGAAGATCCTAGCTTCAATATTTTCAGTTCCTCCTATGTCTCGATGTGTATATCTATCATTCCTTCAATCAAAGAGGTGTTACCCTCTTCAAATTTAGGTGGGGCTAGAGGTAGCTCTAAGTCCCCCTCTTCTTCTACCTCATAGACCTCAAGACCTTCCATAGAGGAAGGTTCCATTGTGGGATCTCCAAAGTAGGAAGAAGAGTGTGGGACAAGAGAAAAGCCAATCTTATGGTGAGCGGGATGCAAGTGTGTAGGTATTTAAGTACCCTAGGATTGCTTCATAATTTTCAACATAGTATAGGGTGATAGGATTGTTCTCAGCGTCTACATATGCCAGAATTAGAGTTATTGGCATTTTACGAACCAAAGGTTAATCGTGAATTGAAACCATAAAGCTTGTATCTTCTAACTCCTTACTTGGAGTGAAGCAAGAAGTAGATGTTGCGATATAATAAACTAAGAGATTTTTCTCTCAAGGTATAGCTTTAATTGAAATGAAATCAAAATCCTTACTTAATTCCAAGACAATAGTCTTATAGAGCTGCAGGTGTTCAACCCTAGTCTCATATACTTCAGAAACTTGATTTATGACTAGTTGTGAATCACTTAGCACCCTAATGTTATGAGCACCCATCCTTTTGGCTACAATGAGACCAAGAAAGAGAGTTTTGTATTCTTCTCTATTATTTATACATTCAAAGTTCATATTGAAATAAAAAGGCATGACCTTCCCCTGAGGAGAGGTAAGAATCATGCCTTCCCAACGCCAAAGTAACACTTTTCTTTGTCATAATTTAAATTCCAATAGTTACTTGGGAAGATTGACATTGGATCATCTTTAGCATCATCCTCCTTTGCTTTTGAGACCTCTACCATGCATACTTCATCGACAGGGAGAGAGCCAAGTCCCAAAGCATGTCCTATGCCCATGGAATCAAATGGAAGGAGAAGGGGTAGGTCATTCTCCAATAACTCAACTATCTTTGTTGTTGTTCATGTTGACACTATCTCAATGATTACAATTTAGACCTTTACACTAGGAACTCCTTCAATCAAATATGTAGTTTCTAGTTCCATTGTGGGAACTAGATTTTCTTCTAGTGTTGAGGTAGTAGGTTTGTTTAACTAGTTGGCAGGAAGCTCAAACTCGAATGAACCCCTAGCCTCTTCTTTAGATTAGCTAGATGTATGTCGAAGGGTTTTGGGTCACCTTGTGCCATGAAGACCTTCCCTAAATGTAGGAATATTACTTCCTGAAACAAAGTGGAGGGAATCACCTTCATGCAATGAATCCAAGGATGAATGAGGATCATATTATAGTGTTTTCCGATCTATAATATAAAATTCAGTTAGAATCATCTTATGTCCAAGGGTGATTGACAAAACTATAGTTCTAATGTTTGTTTATTTGAGGTTGTCATAGCCTCTTAGCATGTTTCATGTTGAGGAGCAACTATTTTCTTCGTAACCTAATTTATGGAGGAAAGTGAAGGGAACTATGTTGACCTCTACCCCACCATCAATCATCACATGCTTTATATAGTTATTGTAGATCCACACTTGTAAAATCTAGGTTGGATCATATCTATGAGATATTTGGCATCTATGGGAATATTACTAATGTCGATACAAATGCGACATCTCTTTCAGGCTACCCTAGAGGATAGACATCAAATTATATATGACTTATCGAAGCTTCTAGAGGAGGGGTGACATTAATCAAATTCCCAAGACTTGATGCTTATAATAAGGTAGCTCTATGAGTAGGGGAATTCTTTAACAGATCCAAGAAGGAAATGTGAGAGAAGTTCTTGGTTAGGTCATTGATCAAGTTATAAGCTTCTATTGGTTTTACCAGTGTCTCGTGAATGTCATCTGATATATTTAGGTAGATTGGGATAGGTTGTGAAGAATAGTCTTTGGTTCTAGTGGTCACATTTATCTGAGGCTCAATATCTAGCTCTATAAGGCCCACTATCTTAGTTTTCCGACCCCCATCAAACGGGGGTAAAAATTATGGGTTTGATGAATTAAAAGCTTCCGATCATTGGTTCCCACCATAATACCCTTGTTTGATCCATTGGGGTCTAGCTTACCATTATTGGGTTGATTTGGGAGAGGATCGTTGAATATCTTAAGTAGAATATTTTGAGGGGACACTAGTCCCATGCTAGAATTTTGATTAGGAACAGTAGGATTTTCCAAAAACATGTCAATGAAAAGTTTTTGGTCTTCGGGTAGACGTTGTAAAAAATTATTACAATCTTAGAAATTTTTGGCATCATGCCCTCGGACTCTATGAAAACCACAATATAAGTTGGGGTCGTAATCCCAAGGTCTTTGGTTTGTATTCTGTTGTGGTCTGAAGTTTTGATTTTTATTTAACTACTGATTGTTATAATTGAAGTTTGGATCCCATTGCCCCGATTTTGAACCTGGTTTGGGTACCTTCCACAGGTATTGACTAGGGCCTTGGGCTTGCACTTGTTGAACTTGTTTTTGTTGTTTTTGAGGATGATTAACGTCTATAACATTGATCGTAGGTGAAAAATTGTTATTTATTTGGTTATTTCCATTTACATTGTTGTTGTTAGTAGCGTTTGGATTAGGGGTGTTAACAATGTTTGGTTTCTTGGCCCAATTGATAACACCATCAATTATAGCACCATAATTTTTGTTGAGGACCTTTGGTCCCTAATTATTGTTTGTGTTATTAGGGAAGTTCGAATTACCCTGATTAGGAGTGATTATCCTCCCATTAGAGCCATAAGTCTTGCGACCAATATCTATTACTACTTGGTCTATTTAGAGAACCCTCTAACACCTCTACATATCTTCTAAGTGGGAACTTATAGACCTCCTCCTTTTATTCTCATTTGAGAGAATGAAAGAATAAGTCATCGAGCTATGTTTGATCCATATTAGGAGTTTTTACCAAGGAGTAAAGAACTTTTCACCATATTTGTATGAAATATGTGAAAGACTCGTCATGATCATGTTTGATATGGAGGAATTATTTGATTCCTATTCTCAAAAGTTTTTTCATGTCAAAATATTTAATAAACTCTAACACAAGTTTCTTGAAAGAATGTATCAAAGCCTATGGTATTCTATAATACCAGTCAAGAGAAATACCTTCTAATGTCTTAGGGAATATTTTTGTAATGACCACATCCCATGGGGATTAGATATCGAATGGCAGTTACGTATGACTTGATGTGTGCATTAGGATATCCTTCCCCTTTAAATTTTGGAAGGTCTGGTAGAGGTCTTGGGAGCATGACATTCCGTATAGAGAAGTCAAGAGGCTCTTTTAGATATTATAAATAGGTGCCTATTGCATAAGACTCAACCATTGATGGCATTTTTTGGGGAAGTGTAGGTGGAATTAGTTGTTGAAATGGTGCAGCATATACATTTGTTGGGGCATAAGGGATCCCCTATGGCTGACCATATGAGCCTAGGTAAGTGTACATGTCCCCTTGTGGTGACTTAGAATACATGTGCATGTAAGGGGGATGATTATTTTGATATGGATGTTAAGGCACAAAGCTAGGGAACATTGCATTTCTAGATGGCATGGTGTTTGAGAATGCACTTCCAGATGGTGCATGTGGTGGGTATCCATATGTAGTGTGGGGGCATACCCAAGGTGCACGACCTAGTTAGAATATCCCTAGGGCTAGGAACGTCCATGTAAATTGAAGGCTTTGGTGTAGTAGGAAATTGGCCATAGTTTTATAGGTAGAAAGGAATATTTCCTTGCCTAGTATATGAAGTTTGAGTATTTTGGGAAAGTTCCAACTCCTTGACCTTGTCCACCAATGCTGAGATGACTTCACCCATTGATGGAGTGGTATTTTTTTGGCATACAATGTTGAGCCTTCACGTAGGTTGTTGAGGGATGTGATATCCTGCTATAAATTGTTCATTTTTTAGCCACCCCTCATTAGCAAAATTTTTTGTTGTAGGAGGGGTAGTGTTATTATTTTGAAGCAAGACATCAACGTGTCCTTGCATCCTATCAAAAGGTTGACTCATGTTTTGGAAGCATTGTTTACTTCTTACGTAACACACTAAATAATCCTCATCTAAATGTGGGAGTTGGTCAGACTACATACTAATGGGTTGTCTAAAAAAACCCGAGGAGATGAACCTATCTCTCTGGTAAAATTCATGTTGTTAGAGCTTGAGAGTTTAGGTTATTGGGTTTGTGTAATTTGATCAATTTCCTTGATCCTTACTAAGGAACCAACATTGGTCCCCTGAGGAGGAGGAGTTTGAAGATGGGTAGTTGAATAGTTATCTGCCCATGTAGAAAGTGAGGGTGACTATTGTTGTCTACCCATATGATAGTTATATGCTTCAAGACCCAAAATGGGTCATCTGTATCCATCATATCCCGACATATTTGGGGGTATATAAATACCCACAGAATAATGGGAGAGAGGAATATGGATGAAGAAATTGGAAATGATAAGACTAGATCTTCATGTTAGGTTCACTAATTTTTATAGATAAAAATTGTCAGACAACCTTTAACCGCACTCAACTCCCCGAGGTTGTGCCGAGGAAGCCAAAGTGGAAGTAATGAATGGATAAATTGTAATGTATGTGGTAATGGGAAAAAAGTTATAGACATGTTATCAAGGAAATGCAATGCCTCTCACTTGCAAGCGAGGGTAAATGTTGTTGTCTACCCATCGAGATGGAGAAATAAGAGAGGATGGAAATTTAGAGGCTCCAGTCAATATCAAGCTCTAGGGATATCCTGTCTATCAGTTATGGAATTTGTGGGAAACTAAAGGGGGCCTCATAAATCTATCCGAAAAGTTCATGGAATAAGCAAGAGTGAGAGGTGTGATCTGTTTAGATCTCTGAGATGGTTGGTGGGTTCAATCCAAAATGAGAGGGCTCGATGATATTATTTTTTAGAATCTTCAATTGTCTAATGATATCCAATGGTAATGGAGAGGTTCGAAAGAATAATGCCCAAAATCCAATTTCTACATCTAATTGGTTCTCGGCTCTCGTTCGGTTGGGAACCATTGGACCACAACCGTAAATTATTTCTAGTCGTGGTCCCTTTATGGTGATGTGGTATGATCTAGAATCTAAACCAAAGGGTGGTTGAGTAATCTATGAATAGGGGCGGTCCAATATTCATAAGCCTTATTTTCTATAATGTTCAATACATTGAGTTGTTCAATTTTCTCGGTGTGTCGATCCAGTGTTCAAAGTACAAGGAGACAGAGTCCTGTGTCAATGTCTGTAAGAAATTCAAGGCCGTTTGGTTGTGGTACCCTTGGGTCACTTCCATAAGTTTGCTCTTGTTTTGGACCCTAATGGTCATGTAAATGCTCAAGGCAATCTATAATTTGGTTGATTCAACCAATACTCAAATTCTTTATTATATTCAGTATTTAATGTGTCTAGTTTTCGGTTGATTCTTTGTATGTCTCTAGTTTTCTTGAAAACATTCAACCTAAGGCCTTGGCCAATGTTTACTAATGGTACTGCTAAATTCAGTTGAGGCACTATTAGTTTAAATACAAAATCTCTAGGTTGTCTAGGTCCTGTATATATCATGCATGAAACTACTAAATTGATCTAAAAAAGTAAATAATGTAAGAAAAGTAAATCTAAACTATGTTTTTGGTATTTTCCACAATATAAACTAAACAAAGCAATGAAAAAGATAATTTAATGAAATTAAATATTTTTGATTATTTTCTGATATTTTGAACAAACTTCTAATCTAACAAATGAATCTAATACAAACAATTAACCAGGTGTAGCTAACTGCTTGTGTAAATGGTGTTAATCTAATCCTAAAACAATGAATTAATTGAATCCTTCCTAATCAGAACTCTCAATCCTACCTCAAAGAAGAGAATAAATCACAGCTTCAAAGAAGCTATTATTCCCCATAACTTCCCTAGAAATATTGAAGAGCAAGGTTTCTAATTTGATCTGATCTACTATGATTTCTTAATAATTGAAATAACAAAACAATTTCTCTACTATATTTGATATGAATTTGAATTGATGAATTTAGAATTAAAATTTTGAATCAATGAAGAAAACAAACAAAACCTCCAAACTGGATATGCAAGAACAATGGAAAATATGGTTGTGTGAATATTTGTCCCCTTAGCTTATCCTTTCGAATTATGTGTCCATGTGAGTCCAACAGGTGGGTATGCAACAAAAAAAGAGGAAGAAAGTGCGGGAGTAGTGGCAGCTTGGATTGGCGGATGGGAAACAATACGTGTGAAAAATGTAAGCATAATTGAAGTGAGATTGGCTTTGGAAATTTCTAGCAAGAAAGGCAAAATCTTTGTAAGAACAAGAATACTCAAAATTTCTTCACCATTTGCTTGAAAATAAGTGATTCATTTATATAAAGTTAGTTATAGAGTGAACAAACACACTTGGCAACAATGGGATGCCAAATCATCACATGAAGAGGTAGTTCAAACTAATTAATTCTATTTAAAAATAGAAGAGGGAGTGAAGACTATGCAATCAAGCCCAAATTTAGCTAATTTGGTTCACAAATGTGCCTTGGAAGTGAAGTTAACTGAAATCATATGTGTCTAATTTATGCATGAAGGTTTCTAGAAAAATCACACAAAACTGCCACCCTACGCAGGGTGACGAACATAGAACCACCGCCTTGACTAGGGTGGCGGTCACAAAACCACTACCTTTCTTGGGTGGCGGTTATAAAACCACTTTTTAGGAAGGGTGGCGGTTTTGACACTAAAGGTCAAAACATGCATAAAATGAAGTGAGAAGTTAGAAAAAAACATGCAAGGGCTAAGTAGGGATGTATAGGCTACAAATATATATTGAAAATGGGTTTAGGAACTCAAACACCTTCTAAAAGTATGTGAATCATCATTGGGGACATTTTGTAACCGTATTTACGACAATGTAGCACATGTAATTTTGGGTGCGTACATTTACCACATGGAGGAGTGGGAGAGGGGAATTAAATTCCCTTGAAAATGTAGCAATAGATGTAGTGAAGCGTGGATATTCTTATAATTATGTTGTGTGTTTGGTTATTTTCCTATATGATAGTGATGGTTATCTAATTGGTTTTTATATGTGTTGTAGGTGATGCGTATTAGTCGTTGATAGTGGATACTTCTATTTTCACATTGATGTAGAATATGTTCAACGACATACTTATAAGTGGAGGGAAACTAGAGTGTGTGGTAGATATTGTGGGAGAGCATGCCCATTTTTTTGAGCCAATGGCCATAACGAAGTGACATGTACTATGCTACTAGGTGAGAGGGATGAGGCCGCGAGGAGACATGATAGGTGAGAGAGGTGGTGGGTGGTGGTCCATTAGTACAAGATGTGTTTACATAATTTATGGCACTACAAATTCATTTTGTTGAGTAGTCTATGGAGAATACCTTATTACGTAGGAAAGTGGAGAGGTATAGGATTCGAAATTAGCGGTGTAAGTGAGTGGTGAGGCTTCTAGTTTGAGATCTCTCGCAGTACTAGAGAGTGATAGTGATGATGAGATTTGATTTGTATTGTTGTGTATTATGTAGGGGCATTTCCCCTAGTGATGGGATGTTTTGTAATGATGATTGTACTCGATATATATAGATGGTTTTATTGGTGTATGATGATGGCATTTTGTTGTGTATGATCATGTGATTATTTTTGTAATGTATGTGATGTGTTGGATATTGTTCATGTTAGTTGATGTAGACTTGCACTATGATGTTGGTATTGATAGACAAAATGTGTAATGTGAATGATGATAGGTAACATATGTAATTTGATTGATGAGTTGAGTGAGATGCATATTTGTTGAATGGAACTTGTAATGCATAGTTAGTATAGTGGGTATAGTAGAATGTATGTAAAAATAGATAATGTATGATTTCCAAACTAATGTGTCATGATAATGTAATGTGATCATAATATGTTAGTGTGATGAATATGGGGAAGAAGATTAACAATGCCCCCTAGTGTATGGATGATGAGGTTCATTTAATTAAGACCCCTCAACATTCAAGAATGAACTGCGCATAAAGAAAGAGTGCATCATCGAGAAATGATTGAGTGTGCTAGATGAATCGATGAAGCGTATGATGAGAGGTTCTTATAGAAAATCCCTCAACATTTGTGTAAGAACTGTAAGAACACAAGTGCATCATCGGGGGATTTTACATGAGAGAAGTGTGAGCATATGAACCAAAATGAATATCACATGGAGCTGCGGTGGGATGGATGAATGCAGAGGGTTGTGGCAGCATGTGAAACAATAACATGATGTGGTGGATGAGATGGATGAAGCAGATGTGGTGGATGAAATGGTGCAACTATGGATGGATGTGGTGGAGAGAGTGCATGAGTGACAACCTATGGCGATGGATGCATAATAACCTTAGTAGTAGATGGAGGAGATAACTCAACTCAAGTAGAAACACGCTGATGAGGTAGAGGAGAGATGGACTACTCATGTGAGTGAGAGCCAAAGGAAATTATTCCCTTATCCTCTAATTATTGCAATCTATCATGAAGGGAAAAATAATCATTGTCCCTATGGACATTGATACGATGATAATTATAATAGGGTTGATCACGCTGACATTGTAGATGATGTTGTGGATGATGTTGATTAGAGGGCAAGAAAATTAGACACTCATTAAGTAAAACATGCAGCACATCATGTGGTCAAGTGTGATGAGAGAAGTGCAATGGCTCACTTGAAATAGATAGAGTAAAAGGAGAAGTATCCTGCTACAGAGGAGAAGAAGTATGCTTTTATGATGGAGTAGATTGAGCTTTCTGCTAGGTCAAGATGGAGACTATGTAGGATGCTCAACCGATGTTAATGGAGGAGCACTAGATGATGAAATAGAAGTGGAGGTACGTGGAGGATCAATGACATGTGTCAAAATAAGATCTTGTTCTAGGTCTATGACTTTGTAGCATAGAATAATGAATGACTCACATGTATCATATGCAATGTTTTCTTAAGTACAAGAATCAAAGCATGACATAAAATGAATTGCTTCTCTAAATCAATAGGTTGGAATACTAGTTGATGCACAAAAGCATTAAACCGTAAGATAGAATCCTAGATAGATTCTAATGATCCTTGATGTAATTTAATTAGGTGGTTATAAGTAACTATAGGGTCATTATTGATGATGAAATGATGGGGAAAGCTTCCTCCATGTCATAGTAAGTAATAATGGATAAAAATGGAAGATGATTGTACCATTATAAATCCTCATCAATAAGGCGTGTTAAAAGGCCTTAAGAAATAACCTATCACTAGAATAGGGGTCTATAACCATGTGGTAATGTTGGATATGTTAATGATGGTTACCAGTACCATCAAAACATGTGAATGTTGGCATGATAAATTATATAGGAAATGTAGAGTTATGAATCTTCTTAGGAATATGGTTACCATGTAATGAGTTATTATCTATAGAAGAAGAGTAAGCCCTACTTTATAAAGTGAGAGACTGAAAATGAGATTGTAATTGACCGATGGCATGCATGAGAGACAAAATATCTTATGGAGGAATGGTAAGAGATGGCAACAATGTATTAAGTGGTTGTAACTTGCCATTGTGAGTAATCATAGGTACCTCAAGAGAAGATAAAGGATATCCTCGATGCTAAAGGCACACTAGGTGGTGGTGCCGAAGAAGCTATAGGGGATGAAGGAGATGGAACATCCATAGCAGTAGTAGGACTAGCATTAGAAACATCCCTAGGAGGTGAAGCAACCGATGGAGATACCTTGATAGGAGAGGATGAACTAACAGATGTAGGTGAAGTGTTAGGAGGAGATGAGATGGTAGGAGTATAAGAACTAATAGATGGAGGTGCCTCATGCATTATGCTAGATATAACCTCAAGAGAAAGTGGAGTAGGAGATTTAGACTCAACAATTATAAAAGTAGTAGAATCATGACTATCAATTGTATCATCGACATCAGATATGAAAATGTCATTAAGTGTACTATCAATAGGATCATCAACATAATATGAAAGAGTATGCGAACTAGTATGTGATGGATTAGGAGAATCAATATCAGAAGTGGGAGAGTCATGAGATGTAGCCCTAGTAGTGGTATGATGAGGAGGAGAATCAATATGAGAGCTATTTTCAAGACCTAACATGTAATCAATAAGAGAATCATCTAGAATTTCCTTAGATAGGTCAGCAGGAGGATCACTAGTAGCTGTATAACATGGTGTATAATGAGTGAATAATATTAGATCCGAAACATTACCGATCCCGATGGGAGAATTTTAAAAACAATAGGTACATATTATTGACCATCTAAGAGTTATTACTGAATATGATCATGAAGAGTAACATTACAATAGAGATTCGTGAGCTCAGCAATAATAGCCTCATCATAAACTTGATTGATTCTAACATGAGACGTGTTTTAGGAATATTAATATAGTGTAAACATTGTATTATGAGTTGTTGAGAGACAACTCATAATTACTTGGTATTATATGTGAAGTTGTTAAAACAACTTCACGTATATAGTTTATTGTTTGTAACTACTCCTAAATTATAGGAGGTTGTTTTAGCTATTTTTTTGGCTATATAATAGCCATGTATTGTGTATGTCAAAACAACAAAGATCAATATATTATTTTGTTATGCTATTCAGATCTAAATATGTCATTTGGTAGTAGAGCGAGGTTGATCTATACGAGGTTGATCTATAAGAGAATAATTTTGAAGGGGCAGTCGATGATCTCTTGCCCCATGTGATGGTAGTGCATGTTTGAGAGAATACACAGGCTGTGTAGTTTGGAGTGCCATGTCCTTGGAGAATGCAGGCTATGTAATATGGAGTGTCGTGTCCACGTAGATTGGAGGATGTAAAAAGTGTGCCCTGCAGCCATAGTCCCATGGATAACATTCATAGTCCCATGGAATCTAAAGTAGCCGCAGGTTTATCTAAAGCAGTCACCACTCACCACGCAGCCATAACAAACATGGATGAATAAAATTATTCATTGATATATTAAAATGTTTGGAGTTGATATATAATAAACTATATACATGAGTTTATGGGTTGAAGTTTTTTTAAAAATGTTTAGAGTATTTAAAAAGTAATTTCCCTTTATTACTTTTTAAAATAGTGATTTATCGGTATTATTACCATCAATTGTAATACAATAGTTGTGAAAATGGAGAAATTGAGTCTTGTTGAGAAGTTCGAAGGATGTGATTTTCATACATGGAGAATCCAGATGCAGCTGAACTTGATTGAGAAAGATTTGTGGGATGTGGTTAAACCAAATATGACAACACCAACAAATCCAATAGATCTCGCAAAATGGAATATCAAGGATCAAAAGGCCTTGGGAACTATTGGTCTCGGTTTGTCAAAAGCCTACCTACACCATGTAGACTTCACAAAGTCGGCAAAGGAAATTTGGGAGACATTAAATAAACTATTCGGATCTGAAGTAGATAGTGCTAAGACAACTCTTAAGTAGAGACTTTATGGATTAAAGATGGATGAAAGTGCAAAAATGGTAGAACACATCAGCAAGTTCTGCTCTCTTCTCAATCAGCTTGCGGGTATTAATGAGAAGGTAAATGATGATGATGCCAAAGCAATTCTTTTGAATAGTTTGCCTAAAAAATGTCTCATATGGTTTTTACTTTGAGAAAGATTAAAATTGATTTAGAAGGAGTAGTTTCTACTCTTCTTGATTAGAATGAACCTTTAGAACTAGAAGAAGAAGTCTTATATGTACACACTAAAGCTAGTACATCATCAAAAAAAGGGGAAGGTATAATTCAAAGCACGTTCCTACAAAAGGAAAAATCAAATGTTATTATTGTAAAGAAGTAGGACATGTCATACTAAATTGTAAGAAATGGGCACAAGATCTCCTTGATGATAAGCTTGATCAAAAGGCTTATATTGTTGAAGAAGAAACTGACTGGGAAGATTATGCAACTGATGAAGAAATTTCTTGCCCTAGCGATGAAGATTATCTCTACTAAAATAACTAAACAATGGAGGTAGGAGGAAATGGAGGATGGAGGCTACTCAACACCTCTCGTCAGTCGCCAATGACAAGGTCGCATTTTGTGGTGGTGACATATTTATTTCCAGTTGTGTGTTTATTTTATCTGGTGTGTAGAATAAAGAGAAATAGTTTGTGTATGTTTTCTTGGTACATGTGAGAATTCCTATATGTTCTCTTGAAGTGTTGTGATGTGGCGTGGAAGGTGTCAGTCAGTGAAACAGATTGTATAGGAGGGAAGCTGGTGTCCAGAGGAGAGGAACAATATGCAGACCTAAAAATATGCGTAGGCATATGATTCTAGTTTCAACTACACTTCACCCCATGTTCACACTAAGGGGGTGAATGTTAGGAATATTAATATAGTGTAAACATTGTATTATGAGTTGTTGAGAGACAACTCATAATTACTTGGTATTATATGTGAAGTTGTTAAAACAACTTCACGTATATAGTTTATTGTTTGTAACTACTCCTAAATTGTAGGAGGTTGTTTTGACTATTTTTTTGGCTATATAATAGCCATGTATTGTGTATGTCAAAACAACAAAGATAAATATATTATTTGTTATGCTATTTAGATCTAAATCTATCAACATGATGGGATGAGAAGGCAAAGATCTATCCTGAGCCATTAGGGGTTGAAGTGGATCCTAGGGAAAAATGTTCTAAGGTATGGGTTCACCAAAATTATTAACTAAAATATGAATTTTAGAAGTTAATCTAAGAAGTACAACAATGCAATAACTAAAATATAAATACTAAGTAATTTATTTGATATTTTAAATGAAATGAAATAAATGAATTAGGAGGAAAAGGTACTAACCTGAAAAGAAATTTCCTTAAAATAATTTAGGGCTAGACAAAGCGATGTTATGGTGGAACTCATTGTCTTGACGAACCTAAAAAAATGACATAAGTGGCATATATGGCGAGACTGGGACACCTAGAGAGGATTAGGAGCACCTATGGGCACCCTGGTCTAAAGTATGGGTGCCCTGGTCTACAGATATTTTTCCTTTTATCTGGTTGATGTTGTACTTTCTTTGTTGATGTCATTGTAAATCACCAATGTATAATATCCTGCAAACCCCCACACAAAAGCACAAAAATCTAAAAAAGAAAGATGCAAATGAATGGGACAGATTGTCCTCAGCTGCCAAATGGATGGAATTATGACTGAGTGTTGCACTCTTTCTCATAACTGATGTAGTTTTATGCGATTTTATGTGAAACCATGTGCCTAGGGTTCCCTAGCACCAATGATGTCAAAAGTAGTGGGCAATAGCTAGATAAAAATGTAGAATGGTGGATGAAATAGAATAAACTCCCCTTCCTATGTAGTGTGTGATGCAAAATAGTGCCCAAATGCAGTCCCTTGCCTTATGTAGATAGCTAGCCCTTAGTATAAATAGTTTTCCCTTAAGATAATATGTATGTTGTGTTTATATAGGGATTTCTTGCTCAAATTTTGATACTAATGATCCAACATGCCAACTAGTACCTAGGGGAATGGGGGAAAATTATACAGACCGACCTCGAACATATAAATGAGAACCAAGTATAACCGGGACTAGGACACCTAGGAATGAGGACCAAGGCACCCATGGGTGCCCTAATCCCTCCCTAGGTACCCTAGTCAAAGACTAGAGATGACAATTGAGTAATTAACGATATTTGAGACTCCCTAAGAGATGACCATAGCTATGCAAGTAATTGATGATTTGTATAAATACTTAATGACAATGACTGACTAAATTAATGATACGACTAGGGAATGATCCATTAGTGAATAATTTTCTTACATGATATCCATATATAAAACAACATACTTGGTAATATAATTATAGTAGTAAGTGCGTGATTTTGTGACTATAATAACCCACTTGTGCCTAAAGTGGTTTTCTATACCATGCCTATGGTTTTTTAGCTCATAAGCTTCATATTCATGATGGTAAAGGTGACCCTTAAGGGTACCTTTATTAATCCCATGTTGATTTCTTAGATTATGCTTACAATGAAACATTACTTACCAATTTATTTCCTATAATCCTTAAGGATTTTTCTTTATAATGGTTCTACGATCTTTCCACTCATTCAGTTCCGTCATTTACCCCTATAGTTAACTGATTTCTTACACAATTCTATGTCAATATTGGGGAAAAGGTTTCCTATGCTCAAACATCTAAAATGTGGAAATTCTCTATTGACACATCAATGATTATGTTCTACACTACAAGGCTATACTTGTAAAAATGAATAATATTCTAGTTGATAGTGAGTACCAATATCTCTTTACTCAAAGTTTTCTTGCCCCTTTGTAAGAATCGATTATCTTTGATAAGTTTCACTCATTTGATCACTTATGTCACACATTAGAGGAGTGTGAAGCTAAGATCATAATCATGAACAAGATCAAATATGTTACTAATTCTCCTAACACATCTAATATTATATTTAAAAGAAAACCTACTTTCAAATTCAACTCTAATGATAAAATATTGATACTAATGCTACTATTAATGCAATATTTCAACCAAAAAGCTTCAATTACAAGATCCTTCACAAAAATTCACATGAATGCCTTGTGTACCCTACCTAATGCTTAAAAAATTACTCAAGTGTAAGATTTTATCTCTTCCTTCGACTCTCAAGGTTGATAAAACCAATCCTCATGATAAACTTTTTGATTCTATTTTTTTACGATTATCATAGATGTGTTTTTCATTATACTAATTGATGTGTAAAGTTTTATCACATGATATAAGATATAATTTATGCTAATGCTATTGAATAGGAAATTCTCACTAAATCATCTAAACCTATAAATGATAATACCAAATTCAAGTGTTTTAATGAACCATTTTGTAACACATGCCGTTACACCAAAACCCCAAGGTATTAGTGAAATCCACACACGAGGATAATAAAATTCCACCATGCTTCGGTAGCCCATACCCCAGGATATATTTTCACCCATATAGTGGGACCACGCCTTACCCTATATGAGCCCCATGTGAAAACTGCAATGCTAGTGTAGCCACTAGTTAGGGACTTGAATCGGGTGGTTCTCGATAAATGTAATGAACTGTTAATCCAAAACCTCGAGGTATTAGTGAAATCTTCATATGAGGATCATAACACATTTCTTAATCACAACACTACTAAATATAATTTGGAAGTGTACCATGCTTATCATGTTATACCTCCTCCCCCTTATTATGGTTATACATTAAATGGTATGATTAATAATATTACTATACCACCTCTTAAGACAATTATTACATTTGATGACACTAATATGACTCATGAATTTTTTTTGAAAACACTATACATTGACACTTTTATTGGCTAATGCCTACTTATTTCTCTTGGATATACTAAACAACACACGACCTTTGGTACTAAGATGAAAATTAGAGACAATGTTATACCTCTTACAATTGGTTCTACTACTATAGATGTTTCCTTTTCGCCTACTAATTGTCTTAATTGATGTTTTATACATTTATATTCTCTTGGTTGTGTGATTTATAGGATATCTCAATTATCTTGCATCATTATGTCAAATTCATTTACAATTAACAAGTTGTTACATCAAAGGTGTCCCATATGAGGTTCCCATACCTAAGTTACTTAGTCGAAAACTATAGTTTATACTCTTAGGCCTCCCTGCTAGGTCTCATATGACACACACTACCTCTATTAGGACTCTCCCTAAACTTCCTTTTAGGTATAATTCTATTGGGTCTATACATCCCTCGGCATCCTATTAGTGTCTCCTATTGCACATATTATTCCTAGCAAGTCTTTCCATCTTAGGTCTCTTATGACACATACTATGGCTCATATGTAAATTTTCGAGAATCATCCTTCTACGCGTGACACAATTGAGACCCATGTATCCTTTAATTTATAGGTTTACGCCACCTACTAATGAGGCCCTCATCGAGTAGATTTTTTTCTACCTAGCTCCCTATAAATTTAATTTCAAAATGACAAAAACATTTTCAAAATAACATAATTTAAAAGCATTCAAATATTTATAAAAATACAAAATCAAGACCTACATATAACTTGAATGTCTAGTTTTTTATTTTACATATATTGTTTGTCATATTGGTTTGATAGATAACATATTATTCTATTCACTCTTTACACACATGCATCCATGATTCCTTTTAAACTCATGTATGCAATATATTGATTGATACCTGATGTTAGGTGTCGAACTAGTCCCCTTCTAGAGACTTTGATCATTTAATGACATCCGCCACACTACACCGTTGTTATTTTATTACAATTACTTTCATTTCCTCATTATGCTCAATTACTTATATTGTGTATATGTTAAAAGTTGGGTTAAAAAAGCTAACACATGTCTTATGTAGTGTTAACTTGTCTTAATATATGATATTTCTACCTATTGTTTATTATGTGTTTCTCCTACTTGATTATTAGATTTATTTATTTCTTAATTTCTCGAGCACTTGATTTCTTTATGTATACATCCAATACAACCTTCTTTTCTTTCAAAACATTTGTGTCCCATGTTTTTGGCCTTATGCCTCTAGTGTGTGTGACATTCTTTGTATTAATGAATTTTCTCCTTTTATGTGGTCTTTATGGTTTCACTACTATTTTCTTGTGATAATTTAGTGTCCCATGTTTGTGGATCTAAGCCTTGATATGACTCTTTTACATGTTATTTGTTATGATTAACTTATTTAGCTTTTTCTTGTTGGCATGTTGTCCTAATAAGTGTTTTCATTGATGAAAAACCACATTAATAACAGAGTGAATGTTGCATTGTGCTCTTATGATGATGTATATGATGCTAACATGGCAGTGTTTCAGATGCATACCACCTAATACAGTGGGATTTAGTGAGGTGTGCTTGTTCTTGAAAGCCTATATAAGTGCCTAGGAGATGTAACTTGAAAATATGAGCTTCTTGGATGCTTGGGAAGAATGTTGACATGATGGGTAACATTTTTTTAGGGTGCTTGGGAAATCAAATCAGTGGCATGGTGTAGGTACAAGTCTTTCACTTTGTTACATGTGCTCATTGGGAGCAGGTATGACAACTTGGAGGTGTCATAGTGTGGTTTGGAGCCATATGAGCTCATAGAAGCATGTATTCAGGTGTATCATGGCATATCAGGTATGTTTGGGTCATTTTCAGAGGTTTTTTGATGATTTATTACATTATTTTAGTTGACCCTAGCTTCTATAGTAAGGATCAAACATGCAAACAAAGGTAAGTATTAGTGAATGGAGAGATTGATGTAGAGAATTGTTATTATGATGATTGGAGATGTTAGAGGGATGTGTCATGATGATTTGAGAAAAAAATTAGGTTCCCATGATGTGTATTGTTCCAGATATGATTGATTATGTGATACCTGGTGAAACTTAAGTCATTTTCCATCTTGAAGTTCAACTTCAAATGCTCGTTGTGAATAGTGTGATTTGCATGGTACCTTGTGAATTTTAGGGAAGATTATATGGTAATTTCTGAAAATTTGACAAAGTGATAAGAATGAGTATGGTATATCTCAGAATCTAGTTTGTAAACTACTAATATTTTTTAAAATAGTGGAGATTAAGAGGGTCAAATGTGGTGTGCACACAAAGTATGTCTATTTTTGTGTCAAGAAGATAAAAACCTATTGTGTGTGTACCCCCTCCCCCCCCCCCCCCCCCATTTTTTGAGTTATATAATTTATTTTTAAAATCCCTTTAGTAGAAAGTTAGATAAAACCATGTACAAGGTCCCACTAATTTTTCATAATTTTTGGATGAATATATAATTTTTTATTAATTTTCAAAGTGCACACATCCGAAAATGAAAATTTGTGTACACCCCCGTAACTTTGAGAAAAAGTCATTTTTTTTTTTTTTTTAGTGTGTGTAGAATGGAGTTTCGAAGAAAGTTTTTTTGTATTTGAAATTTTGTTGAAAAAATCATAAGTTGTGTACAAAAATGTATGCATACATTTTGACAAGAAAAGAAGGCACTAGTAAAAGAAATTAAGGATGAAAGCCTTAAACTAATGAAATTTTAGAAAGAAGCATATCATTGCCAAGATAAAATGGAGCTTGACATCGTAGTATATTTCTTTTGGATTTTTACATTATAACACATATAATATCAGGGTGTACATGTTAGATTTTTTTTTCTTACAAAACACAAATCAATTCACAAATTGCACAATCCAAAGCTTAGGGTGGGAGATCCAAGGTAAATCCAACCCACAGAATCTGAAACGCGAGTGCGTTATAACGCGCTCATGTTATGTCCTGAACTAAAATCCAAACATACATAAAACAAAAGGAATTTACATGTTTGGTCCCACTAGTCATGGGTTGTTTGAAAATTACTGCAAATTCCTACATATTCCTACACTTTTGGATTCCTATTGTCAATTTTGATCATTTTGTCTTACATAGAGATTGTCTTGTGAATTATTTAAGCATTCTTTAACATATGAGTGTGTTTACATATTGTTTTTTATATTCCTAACACTCAATAACATTTTTTTTTCAATTGTCTTGTGTTGATAAATATATTTGAGAATTATGGGAGGAAACCACAAAAGAAAACACTCGAGAAATTGGAAAAACAAAGGGAACGGATGCAAAAATGAACGTGAACAAAATAAATTGAACACGCCTTTACAAGAGATTGAAGATGATTCTAAAGTCATTATGTCATCCCACAAAGCCAAGAAAGAAGATAAAAAAATAAAACAAGGGAGCGAGTACAAAAAATCCATGAAGAAAATAATTCAACATATGGAGAAGAAAGTATGTCATCTCTTCCAAATGAAATTGATGGTGCAAGATATCCTAAAATACCAATCGAATTAATAAATAATGAATATTTAATGAATGACGATGTAATGCCACATGTAAACTTAGATGTTACACCAAATGAATAACGTATTAAAACACACACTCTTTATCAAATTATGAAGATGAACCACAAATAGAAAATGAAAAATGTTTATATGATATTGAAAAATCATTTTCATTGAAATGAAAGATACAATTTTTGTGGATAACACCCAAAATTTTACTTGAGATTGATGAAAATATTTTAAATCCAATGACCAATAAGGTTTGTTAACACACTTGTAGAAGAAAAGCTAATCGTATATGGAAAACATAGTTTAATGACTTAAATGAAACAGATAGAAGTCAATTATTTGTTGAAATGATGAAAAATATTAATTATAGACCTATAATGAAGACCCTTGGTCTAATAACATCTAAGAGCAACAATGAAAAATCTATTGTAAAAAATTTAATGAATGCATACCAATCAGTAGGTTCAACCTCACATACTAAAGATAGTAATGTTACCCAACGTGTTATTACATAAACTATAGTAAGTAAAGCAACAAAAAAATATTGTTTAATTATAAAAACAAGTAGTGCACTAAAAATAAATAGGAAAACATTATTAAAATATCATGATTGTCATGAAAGAATTAAAGATTCAAATAACAATGAATTATGGGCATTCTCTGGTATACTTCCACGAAGAGACAAAGACATAGTTGATGAGTTAAAATCAAATATTTTATAATTTTGGAAAAATAATAAAAGGGTTTCACCTAATGAAAAGATGTTTTAAAAAGAAGAATTGGTTCTAAAAATCGTGAATCACATCCTAAACATTTTTACGATGTGACATAGACATAATGTTTTATTAAGTTTAAAGAGACTCATGTAGAAATACAAATTAGTCAAAGGTATTTTGAAATGTCAAAACCTTTTTATGTTAAAATAAATCACTCACAGATTACTTGTTGTAGGATCCATATTGAATTTTCTATGCATTATGATGTTTTCCAGTATATATGTGTTAATTTTTATACTAATAATATTTTGCGTAGGAGTGTATGATAAAAGTTCCACCTAAATTAGTAAGATATTTCAATGTATGTGTTTTGTGTACAAGAGAAGGACAATTTTTTAATAAGAAATCATGTTTAGAAGGAACTTGTGATAGTTGTGGTGGTTTGCAACATTTGCAAAGATGTATACACATAGATAATACACATGTAATCGAAATGAACTAGTTAGTTTTGGAAAATAAAAGTCAGTGGTATACACTTCAAAAGATGGTAAAGAAGCCAAGAGGTGTGAATTAGTGAGTAAAGAAATAAGTGTATCAAATTTTATGACTATATTTTGAGAGAAGATAGTGTATGAGTATGCATAACATACACACAAAGCTCGATGGTTAGATGAGAAATTCAGGTTATGAAAGGAAACATTTCCTCTTGGTACCATTGTGTCAGTTGTTGATTTTGTAGAGAACTATACTCTACAACCACAAAATGAAGTGCAATCACAATACTAAAACTCTATTTAGGTTTCCATATTTGTGCATATAGTATTCACTCATGCTCTCGACAACACAGAGGAAGAAAAATATTT
This sequence comes from Taxus wallichiana var. yunnanensis, assembly GCA_018340775.1. NCBI lineage: Eukaryota > Viridiplantae > Streptophyta > Pinopsida > Cupressales > Taxaceae > Taxus > Taxus wallichiana. The sequence continues at coordinate 63,705,905 of CM031243.1, read as the reverse complement.
TGAGGGAGTACCATTTCTATATTATGTTGGTGTAAATAATTTAATTACACCGAATAAGCTCATTATAGAAAATTTTTATATTTGTTTTTATTAGTTCTAACTCTCAGAGATTGTTGAGATTCTCTCCACTCCTTGTGTGGAATTAGTTATCTCCTAATTAGCTTGGCATTCCTATTATTTAGGAATGTCAAACTATCTATTCCCCTATTTAATGAATCTCCCGGATGGTGGAGATATTAGAGATTAATTATATTTCTTTGTTTCTCCTAAGTGCTGCATTAATTTATTCTATGCTCGATCTTCCTACACTAGATCCATTTAGTGGATTTTTCATGGTATCAGAGCCTGCTGTAGGAGAGTTGAGCTGTTGCACGTTTTTTTAGGTCCTTTGTTCATTCACTACTTAACAGGAAACATTTTTTGGTGCTGCACATTCGCTGCTGGTTCATGTGGCCTGGTTGATTGTTGATGCCAGGGTTTTCACTCCTCTGGTACTACACCCTAGCATCCTACCTCTCTTCCCATGTCCCTTACCATTAGCTTCCTACCAGCATTCTTCTTCTATTCTTCATGTCCCTGTTTGGGACTCGTACATTCGACGCCCTAGTTTTAACACCTTTTTGGGACTGTAATTATATCTCGTATTGCTTGTAATTATATGTGTCAAGATCTCTGTGGTGCTCATGTACATGCACCTCTACGTGGAGGATTAGCAACGGATGGTGGTGGTTCCAAATCCCATCCACTATTCTTTTGTTTTTTGCACATGGATATGAAGGAAAATAGTGGGAGGTGATTTGAGATGTGAATGCATGCACACCAATGAAAATGGGATTCAGAGCCCAATAGCTCAAGCAACGATGAGAGGAGTTTTGGGACCACGTGAAGCCCATAGTGGTTGACTCTGTTGGTCACATGGAATGTCCATGGGTGGCTGCGTATAATCTCTACCATAAGCAACAACAGCAAAATGCATCACTACATCAAATGCATTCTCTACAAATATCTTACCTACAACTCCCTATCGTGTATGGTCAACTCTTCCCTTCTTTGGTGTTGAGCATGCCATTATAGATGAAAATGGGGATAAAATCATAGGAGAATGTAGTGGCTATTTATGCATAAAGACTTCATGGCCTGGATATTTCATAACTTCTTATGGTGATCATGAAAGTGGTCATCGTATTGGTACAACAGAGGTAGAATCTACTCTTGTCTCGCATCCACTTTGTGTTGAAGTAGCTGTGGTTGGGTTTATATTAATTGTTTTAAATATTTTTGTTGAAAACAATAACATTGGAGGACATTGTTTATTTGGGAGTTATAAGTATTGTGAAATTTCTTAAAATGTCGAGAGCCTTTTTATCATCTTCGTCTACTCACACCGGAGATCTCCAGGTTGTTTGATCCTCTAAACTCGACAAATTACCATTCCTAGAAACCAAAGATGCAACAAATCTTACAATCTCGTGGATTATGGTGTGTGTTTGATGATACAAGCTACTTTCACCACGTATAAGGACAAGTACTTGTATGCATGCAAGAAAGATGAAGCTCTCGGATTGATCACGTTGAATGTAGTGTATAACCTCCAGTTTCATATTTCCACGACCACAGCTTCGAAAGAGGTATGGGAAAAATTTGAATCTTTGTTTGGCAAGATAAATGATTTCAAATTAATTCAACTGGATCATGAATTAAACTCTTTATCGCCCTTCAGATTTTCCTTCCATTAGAAGAATTTCACAAAATTTAAAGAGATTCGCAGATTAGTTGAAAGTAGGTGGTAGAACTAAAAGGATGACGAATGCATATACACAATCCTAACTAAACTAAAGGGTCCATTTTCTCGTATTTACGTCAACCTTCTTTTATACTGTGGATGCACTAACACTCAATTTAAAATGCCTTCATTTGAACAAATTTGTGAACATCTCTCACTAGAACAAGCAAAATTAATCTCTCTAGATGTTATGCCTACATTGAATCATGCTCTTGTGGCCAGTTCTCCTAAGAAAAATTGGAAAAAAACCCAAGCAAAGCTATGATAAGCTTGTACCCTATCAAAATATGGTTTCTAATCCTTCTATTGACACTTCTAAACCACATAATAATGGTAAAAATAAGAGACCATTTCATAAGCGGGTGTTTGATCCTTGTTCCTTTTGTGGGGGGAAAAATCATCCTGAATCCAGATGTTTTTTGAAGTTGGAAGCATTAGAAAAGGCTTTAAAACAACACAAGATCACTATTCCATCACCTTCATTTGCTTCCAATGCTGGCAAGGGTAAGGATATTTCTACTAGAGCTTCTTCTCCTTTGCAAGATAGGTGGATTCTTGACTCAGGGGCTTCTCATCATATTACACATTGCAAGGATTTGTTGACTTTTGTTTTACTTGCGTAACATCACAGATTTCGTGGGAAATTATGTTTTCAGAGATGTATTGGGTTCTGGTACTATAAAAATGCCAAATGGGCATCTAAATAATGTTCTTTATGTTCCCCACATGTCTAACAATTTGCTTTCCATATATCAAATCAGAACTTTGGTGATGGTAGAACTATTGAATTCTCACCAGATAAGGTTGTCATCAGGGAACTTCATGATCATGATGATATTTTAGCTACAGGAACTGTGGATTCATGTTCACACTTGTATGTATTTGAGATCTTTGATAACTCTGCAGGATCTTCACTTATTTCTCATGCTGATTCTTTGAGAAAATTATGGCATGAGAGGTTTGGTCACCTCAATTACAGATATCTGTAGCAACTCTCTTCACAGAATATGGTCACAGGACTCCCAAAGGTAAAATCACATGATGGTGTCTACCCCGGTTGTATGTTGGGTAAGCAACACTTGGATCCTTTTCCAAAAGGTCAAGCAAAAAGAGCTACGACTGCGTCTTTGAGTTGGTACATAGTAATCTAACTTCTTTCCTCATAGATCATTTTCTAGTGCTAAGTATGTACTCATATTAATAGATGATTTAAAGAGGAAAACTTGGATGTACTTTCTCAAATATAAAAGTGATGTCCTGGAGAATTTCAAAGTTTTTAAAGCTATTGTAGAAAAACAATCTGGACATTGTATTAAAATACTCCGCACGGATAATGGGGGGGAATATGAGAGTAATGCATTTACTACTTTTTGTGCTAATCATGGAATTGTGCACTAGTATACTATTCCTCACACCCCTCAACAAAATGGAGTTGCTAAATGAAAGAACCAAACACTCAAGGAAATGGAAAATTACATGGTTTAGTCCAAGAACATGGCACCTTAGTTCTGGGTGGAAGCAGTCAACTGTGCAAATCATATTCAAAACAGAATGCCACATAAAGCAGTGCAAGGGGTTACTCCTGAGGAGGCATGGTCAGTGAAAAACCTAACATATCAAAATTCTAGGTCTTTGGTTGTAAGGCTTGGGCCTTTGTTCTTGACAACACTCGGAAAACCATGGAGAAGAAAAGAAAAGAACTTATTTTTGTTGGTCATTGTGAGCATGTGAAGGCATATCACCTCTTCGATCCCACTACCAAAGATGTTGTGTTTTGGCGGGATGTTCGAGTTGATGAGACCGAGGCTCCTTTAGATCATACAATAGTTATTCCATCTCAATTATTGCCTCCTGCTCCTACCACTGATGATGATTTTGATGGCCCCCCTGATCCTGATCCTATTGCTCTTGCTCCTGTTGCTCCTGCTCCGAAATGGCTAAGATCTACATTGGCTGCAGTAGGTGATTTGGTGGGTGATTCACAAGATCTACGACATACTAGAGCTGAGACTTCTGGTGTTGTCGATCATCAGCCCTATTCTAGTATGGCTCTTATGAGCCAAGCTATTTCTAATGATCCTGTTCTTTTTTCACAGGCATTTGGAAACCCATAATGGGATTCAACAATGCAGATGAATATTCTTTACTTATGAAGAATAATACTTGGGATTTGGTTCCTCTTCCGAAGGGAAGAAAGCTTGTATGATGTAAATGGGTCTATAAGACCAAATATGCAGCTGATGGATCGGTTGAAAAATACAAGGCACATCTTGTCCCAAGGGGTATTCTCAAGTTGAAGGAGTAGATTTACTCTCAAATTTTTCTCTTGTCGCAAAGATGGATTTTTTCACCTTGTTCTCTCTCTTACTACTTCTCATCGATGGTCAATACATCAGATGGACGTGAAGAGTGCATTTTTGCATGATGATATCCATGAGGATATTTATATGGAGCAACCTCAGGGGTTTGTACATGACTCTTTACTAGTTTGTAGACTTCTGCGTTCACTCTATGGTCTCAAACAAGCCCCTCGGGCTTGGTATGAGAAGATGGATGCTTTCTTGTTGTCTATTAGCTTTCATCATTGTAAGACCAATCATACAGTTTATGTCCTGAATATTGATGATGAATTTCTTATATTGGTATTTTATGTTGATGATCTCCTCATTACTAGTAGTTCAAATTCTCTAACAAAGGACATTAAATAGAAATTGAAAGCAAAATTTGATATGACAGATATGGGATTGTTGCACTACTTTCTTGGCCTACAGGTTTTCCAGTCTTGAGGGCATCTCTATTTGTCAAAAGAAGTATGCTACAAATCTGCTTCAAAGATTTCATATGGCTGATTGCAAGCCATCTCCCACACCTTACCAGTCAGGTATTGAATTGACTCCTACATGTAAGTCTAAACTAGTTGATCCAACTTTGTATAGATAGTTGGTTGGGAGCCTTTTGTATCTTACTCATACTCATCTCGATATCACCTTTGCTATTAATCTTGTCTCTCGGTTTTCACATGAGCCTCATGAGAGTCATTGGGAAGCAACCAAGCAGATTTTGAGATATCTTCGAGGGACTTTGAGTTTTGGTATTCATTACACACCCTCGACTGCTCCCAATATTGAGGGATTTACATGATTCGATTGGGGTGGATGTCACGATACTCACAAATTTTTTTCATATGGCTATTTTTTTCATCTTGGTTCTAGTCCAGTTGCCTGGTCTTGTAAAAAGTAGAATACCATTGCATTATCATCCACTGAGGCTAAGTATCGAGGTGCCGTGACAATGAGAGCAGAGGTTCTCTCGGCTTTGTCGATTCTTGGTGAGTTTGGTTTTTCATAGGAGTCTTCTTCCATTCTTTAGTGTGATAACAAAAGTGCTATTCACATTGCACATAATCCTGTTGAGCATCAGTGCACAAAACACATAGAGATCCACATGTACTTCATTCAACAGTTGATTTAGGATGGGGTCGTTTAGATGGAGTTTGTTTCTACAGCCGATCAGCTCGCAAATATCTTCACTAAACCCTTGGCTTCCCCTTGCTATTTAGAGTTGCAAGACAAGCTTGGGGTGAAGGAAGTTGTCCTTGGGGGGGAGCTTGTATAGTCCTTCCTTCATTCTTTTCTAGTATTGTATCGGGTACCTTATTAGGCCTAGTAGTCGGGACCTTTCTTTTCTTTTCTCCCTAGCATTCACTTATGGGAGGGTGTTGGTGTAATTAATTTAATTACACTGAATAAGCTCATTATAGAAATTTTTTATATTTGTTTTAATTATTTCTAACTCTTGGAGCTTGTTGAGATTCTCTCCATTCCTTGTGTGGAATTAGTTATCTCCTAATTAGCTTGACATTCCTATTATTTAGGAATGTCAAACTATCTATTCTCCCTATTTAATGAATCTCCCAGATGGTGGAGATATCAGAGATTAATTATATTTCTCTATTTCTCCTAAGTGCTGCATTAATTTATTTATTCCATTAATTTATTCTGTGCTCGATCTTCCTACACTAGATTTGTTTAGTGGATTTTTCATATTAGTGATGATCATGGACATTAATTAGAGTTCGTGCAAGGTTCTTTCAATATCTTCTATGGAAATTCGAATAATAGAAACATCATATTTGATCAACACTTCATATAGTATAATTGACGTCACAATTCAAGAATGTGCGAATGTTCTATTGGTTGAGTAGGATGCATAGAATAAGTGATGTTCAATTTTTTTTGAATTTCACCGAGGTTGGGCATGGAAAAGGATAACATGATGGTACAGATCATGTGTTAAAATATCCCTAGCAAGAGAAAATTTGAAGTACAAATATGGTGCCAAGTTGATCGATGAAAATCCATCATGGAATGGTGTAGCTCAACCATGAGTCTAGGTAAAACCTTACATTGACTTGCACTAGATAGCCTTGGAAAACCCTACACCGACTTGCACTAGCCTATTTAGAACTTTTGGAAACAATACTACAATGGGAGTAAATAATCGAGATGGAGAAAATTGAGACATGATTTCATAGAGGGTCTTAACGCGGAGGTGTAGGATCAAACAATACCTTTATAGGTGCAATGGTGATCAAGAAATCACCACCAAAAGTTTATCCTTTTTTTTCTCTTAGGAATCTTAAGGGACTATGATCGATGAAGTATCCTGGAAGAACCGACACCTTCTCGCACTAAAACAAATCCTTTCCTACTATTTATCAAGCCACCCCGACGCATATGTATAGTTAGTTTGGTGCCATGAGATTTCATTTAAAGAATATTGTATTGGAAAACCTTACACTAACTCACACCGCCTATTAGACACTTTTATAAACAATAATACAATGAGAGGAAAGAACTCGAGATGGAGAAAAATGAGACAAAATTTTGTAGAGGGTCTGTTATCCAAATAACTCTTCTAGTTATTTGGACAACTTACATACATATTATGGCTTAGAGATCTTCATTACAAGTGGCGCACACCTCAATTTTCTCCTTGGCACATTCACTTGGTCACTAGTTCCTCACATGCCCTTACGTGCTTCCCCTTCTCCCCTTTCCATTTTTATTTTCCTTTTTGTTCCACTCTTACCTTTCACACATATTTTATGCATTCACCTTCTTCCTAGTATTTATTCATCCTACGTGCATGCCTTGCACTTGCTTCAATTATCTAAGTCCTTGGCCCTCTCACACACCCCACACATTACCTTGTAATAGTTGCGCCTTGACCATACATTTTCTACTCACCAATTTTCCCCATTTCCTCCACGTGCAATTGCGCATGCCTTCATTCTTTCATCCCTATGCACCTCATTCTCCCGTGCACATACCTTTGCACCCTCCTCTATGCCATTTCATGCCATGTCATTCAAACATGCTTGATTATGCCACAAGCAACCTATCAAATTGTGCCAATATGGCACCAAATCCTTACAACAAATCAATTAATGACACGTGGCAGAAATGACAAGAAGATTTACACAGTTGGCCATCCTTTCATCCAATCTATGTGCACCACATGTCTTGCATGCGCAGTGGCCCCGAAAATAATCGACAACCATATCTTTTGCTACATAGCTCGATCGACAAGTGCCTAGTATTAATTGATAGTTGCTGATTTAGGCTAGAGTACTAGATATTCAAATTCAAATTCTTGGTGGATCTGGTAGGTGAGAAATGGGAAAATGTATTTCTGGGAATTAATGAGCATATATGATTATTCCAACCACCCAATTTGATCTGATCTTCCCTCTTTCCTTCTCCAACATGTGAAACAGACTTGGGTAAATGAATTTAAAAAATTTGTAGAAGGATTTGTAGGAATTGAATGCTTCTTGTTGGTGGTTGCATTTCATATTCATATTTTACCTCCTTCTCTTCTTCTTCCATGGATTCATCTATAAATGTAAGATTTGATCTCATTGTGAATATTGGACATTTCAAATCCTTATGAATTTTTATAAGGACTTCATATTTTATGTATTTTGAGTTGTAAACCTCTAGATCTAGTTCGTGCATGTGGATATTGTCCTCTTTCACCATTTCAACAACTCTATGCATTTCTGGATGTAATGGAAGCATTTTTTTGTGACTATTATCTGTCCTAACATGTTTGTATTCCTTCTTCTTTTTTTATTTTTCACCGTGTGTCTTTGTGTCATTCTATGTCCTTGTAGCTCCATATTTAATTGTGTTCCATGAAAATGATCTGGTAAATGTGTTTTAGTTATGCTACGTGTATCTAGCCTTCTTTTATGCCCCTTTTCTTCTAATTTTCATTCAAAATGGATGGTTCTCATCCCTCTTTTTCTCGGTGCTATTTTCTTTTAGTGTAGTTTGTTTTCATGTTATCCTTCTATCCCTGGTCCTTTGGCATGTTTAGTATAGGATTTTATTTAAGCATTAGGAGTGGTAGTGGTAGTAGAAATAGATAGAGGAATTGACTTTCTCTAAAGATTTGTCTAAGTGCGCAAGGTCCCATAACTTTGAGATGGTTCCTTTTTTGTCTCAAATGACTTGTTCTTCCAAATCCAAGACATGGGTGTGAGTTTGACAACCAAAAGTTTCGACATGCCCAGTGGTAGAAGAAGTGAAAGATTAAATTTCATATTACTAAGTTATTATGTGTGAACTCGAGTATTTCAGCCTTTGAGGCTTTCTTCAAACACATCCTGGAAACTCCCAACATTTATAGAGCTCCTGTCTTGAATTCCTGAGTGCCTTTTATGAGAAGAGTGCATACAAGAAAAAGTGTTATAGCTAAAGGATATTTTTAATACCTCTAGCTTTTGCTAAGAAGAACATACAACATATATTCCATGTGCACACACATCCCTACCATGGAAGCTTCAACCTCCTCCTCCTCCAAGGAACTTTTCCAACTTCATTGGCAGAAGCCCACTCAATCTCAATGCCCAACATGATATGCCAATGGCCATGCTCAAGATTATTCCATACTTCACAGAGAAAATCAAGTCACCCCTATTGAACACATTCAAGATGTGGCCAATGTATGCTCTGTCTATTTGATTACACATGATGATGTTGTTGTCAAGTTGCTTGTAGCCTCTTTCAAGGGTAAAAACTCCAATGGTACCATGTCTTAAGACCTACATCTATTGCTACCTAGGATGAGATTAGAATGGCTCTATGCAATTACTTTGAAGATAAATCAAATCATTTATCACTAGTGGAGCAACTGACTACAACAAAGCACACACCCAATGAGCAGATGAATGATTTCAACATCATATTCCAAAATATTTGGGACAAAATTCCTCAAGTGGTAAGGCCTACAGCCCAACATGCTTTCTTGTACTATCTAAGGGCTTTGAATAGTGACATTTTAGTCATGATTCAATCTATGGGAGGAAGAACCTTACCTGTGTATACAACATTGCAATGAGGGAAGAAAACAATATCATCCGGGTTAGTAAGTTGGTGCCTAGGCCTCTTATGAGCTTGTTCCCAGAGATGTCTCTAGCACCCCAAACATTTGTTTCTCTAGTTCCAGTGAAAACCACACAGCCAATTACATCTACATATTACACTCCTGTGCACTAAAAATAAGATGATGAATTGAAGGCCTTGATTAGAAACTTTTCCAACAAGGTCATATCATTGGAGAAGCAGTAAGTGAAAGCCTACATAGGAAGTTATAATCAAGTGCAAAGCCAAAGAAATCAACCTTAGAGAAATCATTATGGAAACAAAAGGTGCAGACAAAACCAACATAATGATAGATGGCTATGCGCACTTGCCTTTGTAAGTTATTCCTCCTGCACAACCTCTTCCAGTGCCCAACACAAGTCAAGCACTTATCCCAGTCCATAACAACATGGTGCAAGAGTCTAAATGGTTTTTTCCTTGTAATATGCCTCATATTCAATATCATTGCGCCAATACTATGCACATGCAAGCCTATATGATTTAGAATGCTCCCATATGTGAGCCTTCAACAAGCCCACCTGAAGCAGATAACCAAGAGAGGCTAGAAGATCCTCTAGAGGAAAATTTTATGTTCTTTGGTGCTGAGGACTTTTGTGCAATCAACCAAGATGTAGAGGATATAAGTAGACCACACGCCCAAGTTGCGAACAACACAAGATACAAGAATAAAATTCTTGAGTCTAGTGCATAGGTCACAATTCTAGCAACACAAGTAGACCCTCAAAATCAAAAGGAAGTAGCTAAGACATCTAATAGTAAAAGTGATCAATTTCCTACACCCAAGGCTCCATGCAAAGCTCCTCTTGAAGTGATGTGTTCCCCTAATTTGGTAGGTCAAGCCTTTACACCAAATAAGGTTCCCGCCACTATGCCCGAAAAATCAAGAAAGGATGTTGTTGTAGCTAGATGCAAAAGTAAGTGGATCTTCCATTCAACATTGTTGACTAGATGAAGAAAAAAACATAAATGTCATAATTTGGGATGCACTCACTATTCCATCCAAAGGCGACTTGTTGCATGAAGCTCTCGCACAACTCCCACAACCGATCCAGCTTATGCAAAAACCTTGCAATTCTGTCAATATATTCTAAGAAGAGAAGAAGAAATTAAATAAATTTGTTAAAACCCCACCCTACTATATGTATTTGATCATAGGTAAACATCTTATCCATAGGTGCATGATTGACTCAGGTGTGAATACTTTTGTCATGCATAAGAAAATTGCTGATGTCTTAGGTCTTAATTATAGCCCCTTGAAAAAGGTGTCCTACAACTTGATGGTTTGACTATAACTAATCTAGGAATCATCAAGGATCTTGAGTTAACCCTCCATGCATTTCTAGGTATGACAATAAATCAAGACATGTCAATAATTGATCTCCCCCCTTTATTTGTCGTATGTCTATCAAGATATTTTACTACTAAAGTTGGTTGTTACTTGTCTTATGATTGGACCCATATGTTACTCAAGATAAGGTATGGTACCTAGTTTACCGTAAAAGTTGAGCCAACATTTTCCTATCATGTAGATTCATATGTCCCATCCCATCTCCAAGCCAACTATTTAATCCAAGAAGAAAAATATTTAGTTTATGAAGAGCAGCCTCTTCCACCTTCTATTCCTGATCTAGTAATTGATGAGTGGGCAGAGAGGCACCATAAATTTTACCCATATGCTAAAGAGTTAGAATCTTATGAAACTAGGCTTGGTACTTACTGCATTCTTGAAGAAGAAGTTGTGTTTTCACGCACACTCAAATAAAGTGAAGAGAACCCTAGTCTATGGAAGCTATACTTTGATGGATCCGTAGTAGAAATGACATGGGCACATGAGTTCTCATTTATCCTAAGGATGATAGGTTATTTTTTTGTGCATAGGTTGCAATTTACATGTTCTAACAATGTGGAAAAGTATGAGGAATTGGTGCATGGTCTACTTATTGCTAAAAATAAGAAGATTAAGGCACTACAGATCTTTGGGGACACAAAATTGGTTATCCACTAGGTCACAAAAAGTGCAAAGAAAAGAATAAGATTCTCAAAGCTTACAAACATAGAGTTTGGGACCTCTTTGAGAGATTTGATTCTTTGAACTTGCAGTGTGTCTTTGTGAGAGTTGAATCAAGAAGCTGATACGATGGAAGAGATTGGTTCATAATTCTTTCATGCTTTGAGGAATTTTTCAAAGGAAATAATCAGCATATTAAGATGGTGATTAGACCATCCATTCTAGATAACAACACCAGATGAAAAGTGTTTGATAGCGATGCACGAGATCATCAAATTCATCTAGAATGAATATGATTTTTCATCAAGCACATAAGATGACTTGCATGAAAGCTATGGTGACCAAGTAATACAAACTGAAGACAAACAAGTTGCCTAAAGTTCTGGTCACCTTAGAACAAATGTTTAACCTTGATGATGATTTCAAGGGTAAAGAGAAATATATATGTACCATGTAAGAAGATGCTCCCTAGTCACTATTTTGTGTGGAAAGAGTTGCTTCTTAGTAAAGCTTGTGCACATGATCAAAAACATGCCTTCATCTCTCTCTATAAAAAATACAGTGATATCTTCTCATGGGAGTATGAAGACCTCAAAGAATTTCATCCAAGTGTTTCTTAATGTTTCATTGACCTTGATCCTGGTATCAAGCCCGTCAGACAAAAGTAGTGACCAATCAATCCAAAGATATAGCCCCTCATGAGGAAGGAGTTATCCAAACTTATTGAGGCAAAGATTATTTTTCCCATCAAGTAATCTACCTGGGTTATGAATCTAGTTCTGGTACACAATAAGAACAATGAAATTAGACTTTGTGTTGATTTTAGAGATCTGGACAAGGCATCTCTAAAGGATCATTATCCTTTACCTTCAATGGAGCATATTCTCGTAGAATGTGGCGGCGCGTAAATATTCTTAGTGTTGGATGGGAAATTTGACTTCAATTAGATCCTGGTTAAGGAAGAGGATCAATTCAAAATGGTGTTTACAACTAAGTGCATAACATATGTGTATGAGAAGATTCCCTTTGGTCTATCAAACCCAAGTGCAATGTTTCAACATGCCATGGACATTTCCTTCAAAGGTTCTATTAATGAGTTCATATTGGTTTACCTTGATGACATTACAGTCTTCTCAAAGTAGAGCATGGATCACATGGAACACCTAGAGAAAGTATTTGAGAGATGCAAAAGGTATGGGGTATCTCTTAACCCTAAGAAGTGTAATTTTTAGTGGCGCAGGAAAGATCTTGGGTCATGTGGTTTCAAAGGATGGCATCACAATTGATCCCGAGAAAATTTCAGCCATGCTAAATCTTTCCCTACCAAAGTGCACAAAAATGCCTTTCTCTGTCCTTCCTTGGTAAGATCAATTTTTTTAGGAATTTTATTCCTAACTTTGCAGGATTGGTTCAGATCATCACCTTGATGCTTAAGAAGGACATAAATTTTAGATGGACAAAAGAAGGAAAGGAAAGATTCAACAAAATCAAGCAAGAAATTTCTTGTGCGCTAACACTCATCAACCTAAATTACTCAAAGGATTTTATCCTTTATGCTTATGGAACTGATGTGAGTGTTGTTGTTGTCCTAACATAAGAAAATGAATAAGGGATAGAACAACTAGTGGCTTTCTTCAGCCAGATGTTGAAGGATTATGAATTGAGAAATAGTCATACAAAGAAACATGTCTACGCCAGTATGCACACACAAAATAAGTTCAAAAGTATGATTACCACAAATCATATCAAGGTGTTAGTCTCCCACTATTCTGTTAGAGACTTCATCATGGGAGCATAAATTAGTGAAAAGAGAGAAAGATGGGTGACCAAAGTCATTGAGTATGATGTAAAAATAAAATCCACAAAACTAGTAAGAGGTAACACGCTCTGGAAGCAACTTGCTGAGGATGTGCACGATGAATTTGAGACTTCATTATTTCTTGATGAAGCTCTGTCACATGTAGAACTTGAAAAGAATATAGATCATGATGTGCATGATTGGATGAAGGACATGATTATATTCCTTTCCAAGGGTGCATACCCTTGTGGCTTAGAAAAGGAAAAAATAAGAAATCTGATGTTACAATCTATCCCTTATGTTTTGATTAGTGGACTTCTTTTCAAGAAGAATCTTGATGGCATGTTGTTAAGGTGTATGAATGGCATGTAGACTGAAAAAGTGTTAGCAAAATTTCACGATGGATTCTCTGGTGGACACTTTTCTGCCAAGACTACAACAATGAAAATCATAATGGCAGGTATCTTTTGGCCTACTTTATTTACAGATGCACACATGTGGGTCAAAAAATAAAAATAATGTCCTTTCTTTACAAGAAAGAAGAAATATGTAGTGCTTCCCCTCCGAAAAATCCAAGTGGATCAGCCTTTTATGTAATGGGGTCTCGAATTCATAGGCATGATCAATCCACCTTTAAGTGCTAGACACAAGTGGGTGCTAATAGCTATAGATTAATTCAACAAATGGATAGAATTTGTCACAGTATAGGAATCAACCAAGTCAGTCATCCTTGAATTTCTCCAGGGTATAGTCACAAGGTTTGGAATTCCTCAAACCATTATCTCTGATAATGCAAAATCCATCCTTGGCACTTAAATAATTGATTAGGATCTAAATATGGGCATCTATATGAAGACTTATTCCAACTATTACCCTCAAGGAAATGATCTAGAAAAGTCAAACAACAAGAACTTGATCAGGATCATGAAGCACATAATGAATATTAGCTAGAGATAGTGGCACATAAAGGTCTCGCGTGCAAAATAGGTAGACAAAATTATAGTAAAGAAAACAATAGGAAATTCACCTTATAAGCGCGTATATGGTAAGGAGGTTTCTCTTCCTTTGACACTTGAACTGAACTCCTTATGACTTTCCTAGTAGCTGGATTTTGAAGGCACATACTAGAGAGAAATCAGAATGGAAGAGATGGTTAATCTTGAAGAATCAAGGAAATCTATCATGATCAAGCTAGAACAACATCAATAAGCAACAAATAAATGGTTTGACAAAAAGGTTAGGCCTCAAGCTTTCAAATTTTGAGACTTGGTCTTGAAATAGGATGTTGACAGAGATAAACCAGGGTGCCATTCAAAGTTTGATGCACTTTGGAGTGGCCCATACAACATCAATTCATGCAAGGAGGCTAACTATTTTGAGTTAAATTATCTTGATGGATGCACACTAAAAATCCCAGTAAATGGGATCTATCTCAAACCTTTCCATTAAGTTTGTTGCATCATTTTGTATATATTAGAGTAGTTTAAATTCCTCCAAGTACGTTATATGCACATTGTTTGTTTGTACATAGTTATTTCTTCTCGTGTGATTCTTACGTGCACTCTTATTTTGCTTCTAGGGTTCTGATCTTCTTTCAGTAGTTTGCAGGATTCAGAATAGATTCAAGAAATGATCCTTCAAGTGACTTTAGGAATAATTATTCAAAGCTAAAGATCAAAATTTCATGATTACATAGTAGAATCCATGCCCAATGGATGCTCTAGGCTACTGATCTCCTTCATCTAGTAGGAAGATGGCCTTGAAATTTACCAAAAATGTTATCCAAATAACTCTTCTAGTTATTAGAATAACTTACATACATATTTTGTCTCGAGATCTTTATTACAAGTGGCACACACCTCAGTTGTCTCCTTGACACATTCACTTGGTCATTGTTTCCTCACATGCCCTTGCATGCTTCCCCTTCTCCCCTTTCCATTTTCCTTTTCCTCTTTGTTCCACTCTTGCCTTACACACATATTTTTCGTATTCACCTTCTTTCCAATATTTATTCATCTTACACACATTCCTTATAATTTCTTTAATTATCTAAGTCCTTGTCCCTCTCGCATGTCCCATACATTACCTTGTAATAGTTATGCCTTGACCATACGTTCTCCACTCACTAGTTTACCCCATTTCCTCTATGCGCGATTGTGCACACCTTCCTTCCATCATCCCCTTGCACCTCATTCTTCTGTGTGCACACCTTTTCTTACTCCTCTTTTCCATGTCATTCGACATGCTTGAGTGTTCCACAAGCAATGTATCAAAGCACGCCAATAGGATGTTGAATCCTTACAACAAATCAATGAGTGACACATGGTAGAAATGATAAGAACATTTACACAGTTGGTCATCCTTTCAGCCAATCCATGCATGCCACATGTCTTGTGTGTGCATGCAACCTTGACAATCTTATCACGGTGATATATTTTGTTACATAGCTCCGATAAGTCCGTGCCTAGTCTCAATTGATAGATATTTATGTAGGATATAGTGCTAGATATTCAAATTCAAATTATTAGTGGATCTAGTAGGTGAGAAATGGGAAAATATATTTCTGAGCATTAATGAGTAGATCTGATTACTCCAACCACCCAATTTGATCTGATCCACCCTCTTTCCTTCTCCAACACACCAAACAGACTTGGGAAATAAATTTGACAGATTTATAGGTAGATTTGTAGACATTGAATGCTTCTTATTAGTGGTTGCATTTCAAATTCATGTTTTCCTCCTTCTTCTCTTCTTCTTCCATGGATTAATCTATAAATGTAAGAGTTTGGATCATTATTAATGTTGGACATTTTGGATGCTTACGCATTTTTCTAAGGACTTCATATTTTCTATATTTTGATTTGTAGACCTCTAGATTTGGCTTGTGCATGTGGATATCAGCCTCTTTCACCATTGTAACATCTCTGTACATTTTTGGAAGTAATGGAAGCATCTTTTTGTGACTATTCTCTATCCTAACATGTTTATATTCCTTATTCTTACATTTTATTTTGAATTGTGTGCTTCTTGTGTCATTCTACATCCCTTGTAGCTCCATATTTAGTTGTGTTCCATGAAAATGATCTGGTAAATGTGTTTTAGTTGTGCTACGCATATCTAGCCTTCTTTTATGCCCCTTTTCTTCTCATTTTTACTCAAAACGGATGGTGTTCATCCCTCTTTTTCTTGTGTTATCACCTTTTAGTAAAATTTCCCTTCATTTCATCCTTCTATCCCTGGTCCCTTGGCATGTTTAGTCTAGGATTTTATTTCAACATTAGTAGTATCATTAGCAATAGAAATAGATAGAGGAACCGACCTTCTCCAAAGATCTGTCTCAAGTGCACAAGGTACCACAACTTGGAGATGGTTCCATTGTTATCTCAAACAACTCAGTTCTTCGAAATCCGAGATACAAGTATGCGTTTGAAAACTAATGAGTCCCAACGTGGAGGTTTAGGATCCGAAGATACCTTTCTAGGTGCCATAGTGACTGAAAAATCACTAGGTGAAGTGTTTCCCTTTTTTGATCTCGGGGATCTTAAGGAACTATGCCTGGAAGAAGTAGCCCAAAACCTTGGCACCTTCTAGCAGCACCAAAAGAAGCATTCCCCACCATTTGTGGAGCCAACTTGATGGGTGTGTAAAGTTATATTGGTTTCACGAGCTTTTCATTTTCTTAATATTGCATTGGACAACCTTAGATTAACTCGAACTAGCATATTCGACGCATTTGTAAACAATAGTACAACGAGAAGACTGAAATGAGATGGTGAAAATTGATATATGATTTCGTAGAGGGCCCTAACATGGAGGTGTAGGATCATACAATACCTTTTTAGGTGCCATGGTGACCGAGAAATCACCAGGAAAAGTTTTTCCCTTTTTTACTCTCAGGGATCTTAAGGGAATAAGCCTGAATGAAGTATCCCAGAAGCACCAACACATTTTGACACCAAAATTAAGCCTTCCCCACTATTTATGGGGACACCGTAATGAATTTACACAATCGATTTGGCACTACAAGATTTTGTTTTTAAAATATTGCATTAGACAAATGACCTTTAGACTCGGCTCAAACTAGCCTATTTGGTGCATTTACAAACAATAGTACAATGAGAGGAACAAAATGAGATAGAAATAACTGAGACATAATTTCATTGATGGTCCCAATGTAGAGGTGTAGGATCAGACAATACCTTTCTAGGTGTCATGGTGACCGAGAAATCACCAGGTGAAGTTTTTCCATTTTTACTCTCATAGCTCTTAAGGGACTACGCCCGAACGAAGTAGCCTGAAAGCCCCGACACCTTTTGGCACCAAACTAAAGCCTTCCCCATCATTTATAAGGCCACACTAACACATTTTTGTAGTCATTTTAGAACCACGAGCTTGCATTAGACAACCTTAAACTCGACTCAAATTGACCTATTTGGTGCTTTTACAAACAATAGTATAACGAGAGGACAAAAATGAGATGGAGAAAAATGATATAGGATTTTATAAAGGGTCCCAATTTAGAGGCGTAGGATCTAATGATATATTTCTAGGTGCCATAGTGAACAAGAAATCACCAAGATAAGTTTTTCCCTTTTTTGCTTTCAAGGATCTTAAGGGACTATGCCTGGAAGAAGTAGCCCGGAAGCATTGCTACCTTCTCACACAAAAAATGAAGCCTTCCCCACCATTTATGAGGCCACCCCGATAGTTGTGCATACTCAACTTAGCACCACAAGCTTCTGTTTGTAAAATATTTCATTGGACAACCTTAGATTGACTTGAATTGGCCTATTTGGTGCATTTACAAACAATAGTACAATGCGAGGATCGAAATGAGATGGAAAAAACCCAGAAATAATTTTATATAGGGCACTAACATGGAGGTGTAGGATTAGATGATACCTTTCTCGGTGACATGGTGACTTAAAAATCACCAGGAGAAGTTTTTCCCTTTTTTGCTCTCAGGGATCTTAAGGGACTATGCCCAGACGAAGTAGCCTGGAAGCACTATCACCTTCTGGCACAAAAAGAAGCCTTCCCCATAACTTACAAGGCCACCACGACACATTTTTGTAATCGATTTCACACCATGAGTATCTGTTTGTAAAATATTGCATTAGACCGCCTTAGATTGGCTTAAACTGGTCTATTTGGCACTTTTGCAAATAATAGTACAATGAGAGGACCAAAATGAGATGGAAAAAACTGATACAAGATTTTGTAGAGGGACACAATACAAAGGTTTAGGATCATAGCATACCTTTATAGGTGCCAAAGTGAGTGAGAAATCATCGGTGAAGTTTTTCCCTTTTTTTCTCTTAGGGCTCTTAAGGAACTATGCCCGGATGAAGTAGCTCATAAGCACCAACACCTTCTCACACCGAAATGAAGCCTTCCCTACTATTTATAGGTCCACCCCGATATGTGTGTGCATTCATTTTGGTACCATGATCTTCTCTAATATAATATACAGTAGTGACTATAAAGTGAAAACTGCAAGGATTGGTAAACCTCATATATTTCTAGTAGGTCTTATGAATGTCAATTTCTTCACATCTTGTGTCATATTAGTGTATATCCTATGCCTTATTTGTGTGAAAATGTGGACATCATGATTCAATTTGAAATGTGGGATGGGAACACAAAAATCTCTACACAATCCATTTTGTTCTTGTATTCAAAAGAACCTCTTATTCCACGTGAAAGTGACTATTTATTTCACTTAGTAAGGATTATGCATACTCTAGAAACTTCACATTTCTCATTACAGATATGGTCGGTGCCAAAGAGATGTTCAGTATTGGAGTCCAAACTATAAAAATATCCTTGTATTTTATTGAAAAGAAAATATTCAAAGGATATCGAGAACGTTTGAGGTAATTATTTGGGATCATTGCAATTGGCCAAGGAAAGAAGCTATTTAATTGAATTTGGACATATATATGAGCCTCCTTATAAGTTATTAATTATGTAATTTCAGAAGAGGGATGGAAGCCTTATTATTTTATTGATATGAAGGAAATCGACATTACAAAGAATGGACTGTAATATTTATAAATATTACACAGCCAAGTACAAACAAAGAATTAAGTATCGAATGTTCAACTAGGAAACAATACATATAAAAATTTTTAAAACAATATAATAATTATAACAACCTCACGTATGTTCAATAAAAAATATAGATGGTTATATAAACATAACCATATAAGAATTATATATTACTTACCAAATTACTATAGTAAATGCAAAATTAACTATAGTAAAATATGTTTTACCTAACATTCCCCCTTAATTTTGCATTGCCTCAAGGGATGAGGAGAGGAATTCTCTAAACAACTCAAATTTGTCACATGTAAGTGACTTTGTGAAGATATTTTCTCATTATTCAAAGTGGTTGGACAAAAATTAAGTTATATATTGTGTTTCAAGACATACTCGCGTATGAAATGTACTTATAATTCAATGTGATTTGTTCTTTCATGAAAAAATGGATTGCAAACAAGTTTGAGAACACCTTCATTGTCAACATACAAGGTGGTCAGTTTTTCCTATGATATTCCAAGTTTTGTAAGTATGCAACATAGCCATATCGCTTCAGTAGACGGCTTCACCTACATCATGATACTCGACTCACGTAGAAGAGAGAGAAATAAAGTGTTTTTTCTTGCTTCCCAAGATATTGGTCTAGATCACATAAAGAACACAAACCACAAGTGGATTTTCTATCATCAATGTTTCCAAGATAATCGAATCAATATCCATTCAAGAAGAATTTATCATTCTTTTTGTATTCTAGACCAAGATCCATTGTTCCCTTGACATATCTCAAGAATCACCTTGATGCCTTCCAATTAAAAACTCTATGTTACTACATGAACGTAGATAGATAGCTCACCGCAAAGATTCTATCTCATCTAGTGTAGCTCGGGTAAGTGAGACTCCCAATCAACTACTAATAGAGAGATTCATTTACCATAGGAGATGGATCGAGTGAGATAACTGCAATCTATTCTCCATAGGTGTAGTAATAGGTGTGCAATCCATCATCTTGAATTTCTCGAGCATTGTCTTGGTATACTTCAATTGAGAAACAAATATGTGATTCTCCCTTTTCCATACTACTAATCCAAGACAATAGCACATCATCCCAAGATCTATCATGTCAAATGATTATTTAAGATATTTCTTTGTTGCATAAATCATCTTCACTAAACTACTAGTGATGACTAGATCATCGATATAGAAAAAAAAATTCACAATCTGCCTCCCTTTATTTTTGAGGTAGATATTAAGATCATATGGATTTCTAACAAATC
Source organism: Taxus wallichiana var. yunnanensis (assembly GCA_018340775.1). Lineage (NCBI taxonomy): Eukaryota > Viridiplantae > Streptophyta > Pinopsida > Cupressales > Taxaceae > Taxus > Taxus wallichiana. The sequence goes on along the minus strand of CM031243.1, from coordinate 63,685,546 downwards.
CATTTTGTACAATATGTTCATAAATTTTGATGTACCAATCCCGAGGTGTCTTTTAATTTGTGCATGTATTTTTGAGTATGTATACCTTTGTTTCTTGACTAGGTACAACATATCCCTTAGGTTGAGTCATGTAGACTTTTATAGACACCAAATTTGGGTCACACCCCTTTGGTCTCCTTTAATTAATTAACATAACGTATTCACCTAACCATGACCCCTTATCATGCATTTATATTAATTTAATTACTTAAAATTGAATTAATACTCATCCTCACACTATTAATCAATTTAATTAATTTAATTAAGGTAATTTACACCTCACCATGGACTTATTATTAGTCTATTAATTAACTAGGACTAAGTCTCCACTTAGCTTAAGTAAATGAGACTTAGTCTAACCCTAACATTAAAGTCATATTCCTTCTTTAAGAACACTTCCACTTATCAAAGTGCTAACCATCACTTGAGACCCGAATGGACAATCAGAGCACGCTAAAAATAGGAAGGATCAACTATTTTGGGTAAACCTAGGATTTTCCACCTTAATCGATGCCGATTAACCTCAATCGATGCCTGATCACACTAGCTCGTTGTTGGTTACCATTTATACAATTTTACAACTTTTTTCCGGGTTGGTCACTTGAGTTTTGAGGGATCCATCTCGCATTCAAACATGAAATAAGATATTTTCTCAAAGCATCCGGATGATGGAACACATTCAACCAAAGATCCAAGAAAGTACCGATACTCCTCCATATGTATTTTCATTCACGGGAGCACTTTGGGAAGCATTTCCGTGGCACCGAACACAAAATTCTTCATGGATCGACCACTACCATCCTTCACCAACCAGGCCTACAAATACAAGTAAGTGTATTTGAATTGCATCATTTATGTACTTACTTAATAGGTTCTTTATCTTTTTGTTACTAGATATTATTCTTTCCTACATTCCTCCACCCCCACTTTCCTACCAATCTACTCAACCTACCACCCACCACCTTCTGCCTCTCCATAGCTGACTTTTAGGAAATTTTGATCCTTCCTAGCATTTTAATGAGCCTAACCATCCTCCCTCCACTCTTTGTGAAATCACAGAGAATCCCAAAAACCAAGTTTATTTAATTACCAACATTTTTCCCCTACCGATGTCGGTTACCTTAACCATCGTCAGTTTCACCTCTTCACTAGAATTGGTCACCTGGACAACATCTTCACTGTCTCCCCTATCAATTTTTACCAAACTACCCCTAAAATCCCCAAAATCTCATAGAACCTTACCCAAATATGATACCTCACTTACAACCTCACCACAAGCCTCCCTAACTCTTTGTATAGATATGAAGAGATCTTAGACACCCACTTGTAACATTATTCCATTATCCATAGTAACCGATATCGGTTATCCTAAACCGACATCGATCACACCTTGACCTCCATCGGTCTCTATGTCCGGTATACTACCTTAAATCAACAAGATTCCTAATCATCCAAAATCAACCCAAACTACACCAGATCTTACCTAGACCCTGTCTATGACCCTCAGACCACCTACCCAACCTATAACTTGACCCGAGACCTTTACCAGTTTAATTACTAAGCATTTAATTAGATTGACACTGATAGTAATATGAGATACCTAAATTAGAACACTAGCATTAGATTATTTTATTTGCATGTTCAGTTATTTTATATTGAGTTATATATTAGTGGATTGACAACCATCGAGGAAGTATCAAACTTCCTGGATCTAGCTCACACTAGGAAATCCACTAACCTTTTCTATTAACTATATCTTGTGGTCTTTCTTTACATTACAGGTAGTTCCTCCTAGCCAAAAGGAAGCTCACACAATCAGTTTGGATTGGAAATCAGAAACGTGCACACTCAACCTTCAACCACGTGACAAGTATTCCTCCTTGGCCTATTTACCCTTATCTATTTCATTATCTATAATAATTTGGTGAAATATTTTGGCATGCTTAGTGGGACCCATCAGGGGTTTTGCATTTGTTCATTCCTAGGTAAAAATTGTGTGTTTATTTCCCTTTGAAAAGTATTCACATTAATTTTCTTCTCTGGAATATTTTCCTTCTTTCTATTATTGTCTAAAATAAATCATGCTTTTGGTGCTTTAAAAAGAACACATATTTCTTTCTATTGCATTACATTAGTGAAAGAGCATCCCTCTTCCTATTCTCCATTTTCTACATCAAACGTAATTGTGGATTTGGGATTAAAACATTTGCATTTCATTCTAGTTTGTTGCATTGTAACTCACATTAATTGAGGGAAACCTATACATTGAAAGTCATTTCCAACTGATGGTTGACTAATTCAATCATAGTTCAATTTGCACTCTCTATACCAAACCAATTAAATAATTTACACATTCTTAAACATCATCCTACCTGGAAGTATTTTTCAACGATCACATGATCATAGGATTGAAAATGGGCACCCACTGTTTTTTTGTCCAGTCATTATCTCAGAGAAAGGACCTCTCCTACCAAAAATTTACCTAAAAGAATCCTTAGTTCTTGGATTTTCACAGGGTACCTTCTATAAAACCAAAAAATCTGTTCTATTCACAAGTCAATCCTAAATAACATAAGCTAAAACATAAAATTGACCAATAGGATTTCATGTTTCTTAGTTTTTGCTTGATTTGTGTTTTGAGTTAAGAGGTCATTTTCTCCATTTATTTTCTTCCTTTCACACTCCACAATCATAGTTGGTGTATTATGACTGTTTCTGAGTGTGTTAGGGTTCATCATTACCATTCTCAGGTTCCTGGGTTGGTATTTTATCTGATCTAAGTCAATAAGTCCCATTTTCTTCATCTTTTCAAAATTCACAGTGACTAGTGTCGGTCCATTGATCATCACTAGTTTACATTTAACCGTCATCAATTTACCTAACCATTTTCGGTTTCCTTCTTTTTTGGGTTATTTCACCAAAATAACACTCATCACTTTTCTATTCTTTTTGGGGTTTCTCATATACATCATCATACCTCTGGGTCTATGAAATCACTATCAAATCCAATTTTTTTCTTCATTTTCATTAGTTATTACCACATTTATAAAACTTTTGATTATTCCATAGTACTAGTATCGATCACCCTAAGCTGTCAAAAGGTTTCCCTCTATGATTTGTCATTGATTAACCCAACCGTTGTTGGTTCATGTGTTTTAATTTGTAATTAAAACAATTACCAATTTTCAACTTCGAACTATTTTTCTCCATTCCTTCTATTTTTTGTGTCATTAATAGAGAGAAAGTTACCTAGCCTACACTAACTCACATGGTTTTGAATCATAGTAAAGCCAACACCCTTGTATTCCACACAAGCCTTAAGCCACTCCCTCCTAGCCCATCACCACCTTCCATCCTTTCACCTATGGATCCTACTCAACCCATTACCATCAGTATTGATGACGAGGAGTTCACAAAACTCCTTGACCAATACCCCACTTTCTTACAATATTATCTTGCCCATTCATTCACTCGAGAGTCATCAAGACAACTCGTATATGGAATTCATGTGTCCATTCCTCCTACCCTCGCACCCACTTCTACGTCGGCTAGTACTAGCTCGACCTTACCTTCTTCCACCTTACCACCCGTGGTATCCCAACTTGACCCCACATCATCATCAATATCTACTACACCTATGACATTAGTCGTACTTTTGATTTCATTTTATCCCATGCTTTCAACCATTCCTTCATTAGCCACCTTGAGCATAACCCCATCTACACCCACCACCTCATATATACCTATTGCATCATAACCACCCATGGTGTCAACAACCCATACTCAATTAAAAATAATTTCCTCTTCATCCCGCAGATTTAATTTCAATCACTATAAGAATCATTACATCCACCCCACATACTTAAACATATCACCAATAACCCCTATCTCGTCTATCACCTATTCGGGATACTTTCCACTACATCTATTCCCCCCTCGTAGTTCTCGTACTCGGCACCACCATATATTGGGATGTCGTCCTCATCATAAATTCACCATCTACCCCCTTATACTATAGGGGGTTCCCAATCATCACAACCTACCAATGACCTTATTAAAATTATGATGGAAAAGATATAGACATTAGAAGCATTGGTTTATGGATCTCGTAACTCTTTGACATATGAAGAAATATGTAATGAGCCCATTCATCTATCTATTCCCATTCTTCCATACCCTACGCATTGAGAAATGCCCAAATTTAACCGGTTCAACAATAAAGAGGACCCACAAGAACACTTGCGGTCTTTCAAACATGGGTGTTATCTAATCGCTCATGACAATGCTCTACTCTTACATACATTCCTAATATGCTTGATAGTACCTATGTTGGATTGGTATTGTGGTTTACCTTGACATTCAATTTACTCATTCAACCAAGTGGCTTAAGCCTTCTGGACCATATTTCGATCAATATCGTCAAGAAGGTCACCATGACTAGATTGTACTCAACACAACAATACGAAGACAAATCTATCATTAATTTTGTCACTTGTTGGTGAAGCCTCATCAACTAGCTCACATTCCAATTTCCTCAAATAAATCTTATAGATTTCTTTACAAGATATTGTGCTAGAAACATATCACAAAATCTATAAGTTCAAACCTTTCGAAATTCAACGAGGCATTCGCCATGGCTAGAAAACTTGAAATTTGTTCCATAGAAGAGAAGAAAATTCAATTACGTAACAAAAACTCTACATTCAATTCAAAATATGCCTCTTCCTCTTCCAACCCCCCAAAAAATTATTCCAAATTCAAAGGATCTAAGAACGCAAATAGTTTTAAAAGTGGCCCATCTCACCCATCTAATCAATCGAAAACTTTTTCCAACCTCTCCCATTCAAGATTTCTAGTTCGGGTGGGAGAAAAAAACTACACTCCCATAGGAGATCCCTATTCATTATTTTCAGAAAAACTTCTAAAATCCGGAGCAATTTATCTTCCACCCATTAAACCACATACTAGTTTTGAGCCCACTCGTTCTATGCCTACATGGTACAAGGAACATGATTACTGCAACTATCATCACATTAAAGGTCATAGCGATGGTAATTGTATAACCTTCAAAAACATTATCCAAGAAATGTTAGATAACGAAGATCTCATCTTGGAAACCTGAAAACACCATATAATCATAACTTCCATGTCTTCAAGAATCCATTTTCTAATCAAACCCCATCATTTAAACAAACTGGAAAACCTTCGACTAATGACAGTAATGTCTATGAAGTTCATGTTGTTTTCAAATTCATACCAATCATTCCTCAATTTTCTCCTATCCCCTCTATCAAGGATATTCTTACACGAGCTCCTTTACCCATGGAGGAGTCCACAATATCATCCAATGCCATTTCCCCACACACTTTCTCAACCTAACAAAAACCCATGGTGTTAACTCTTTTACCCATGGGAGAATCATGATCACCTTCCTCTCCACCGAAAGAGGAACCTACCTCATCCCACTCATCATCTCCCATACCCATCAGAGATCCTTTAGAAGTGACACTACATGTTGGTGAAAATATCCCATTAGCCTTTCATGATCCTATTGATTTTCTCTCATCTATCTTACCCACAGAGTTGAAGCCAACCAGTTCCTGTCTAACAATTTTCTTTAAGGTATTACCACAAAATCAACATCATCTCCTCCTAAAACAATTCTATTTTCACGCCTAGTTGGATTCTTGGATTATGTTGATAATTCCATTCTTTAGGGATGCCTTGATTACCATTTTTCAACCCAAATACAAATTTTGTCTATTGATACCTCCATGATTTATCCAAAGGTGTTTTAGATAACCAAACCAGCCATGCCCATACCATTCGTAACGACATCTTCTTCATCACCTTCGCCCACACCTAAACCCTTACCAACAATTGAACTTTTGCCAACACCTAAACCTTTTCCATCACCCATACCTTCCCTATGTCTAGAACCATTACCACATTGGGTGTCATGTTGACATCAAGCCTAGTCCATCCTCCTATCAAATTGGATTCAGCCACATCCTCACAATCCCACACAAAAACCATTCCTCCACCTAAAAGGAAGACCCAACCTTCTAGGCCACACACACTAGTTTCACCTACTACCCCTTTTTCACCTTCACCACTTTTGTCCCTCCTATGACCTCACCCATCCACCTTGGCCAAACAGATTCTTACCCAAGGTAAACTAAAAATACAACAACCCACATCCTCATCACAAGCCTCTATTACAACTAAATTACTCGCACAACATACACCTTTCCCACACCTGTAACCTTTTTACCACCTATACCCACACCACTTCCAATAGCCTTGTCCTTACCTATGGTATTCCCCACTCTTCAACAAATACCCTCCACCTCGCCTCTTCCAAAACCTTCACCACACCTCCATTATCACCTTGGCTAACCCGTCCTCTTCCACCATCTGCCTTCCCTTCTACATCACACACTCCTTCTTCACCTTTACCCAGGAAGGTGTAACCAAAATCCAAGATCCCACTACCCTCCAAAGAGGTAGTCAAACCTACAACACCTTCAACTACTAGCTCATCTGCTACACCTTTACCCAAGAAGGTGCAACCCAAACCTAAAATAGTACAACCTACCAAACCAGTGGTCAAACCTATTCCACCTCCGATTCCACCTCCCATGGTGCCTCTCCCACCAAAATCACTCACACCTCCATCTCGACCCACACTTACTTCACATTGTGATCCATTGGTAGGATCTTACACCAAAATCTTTTAGAGACCTCTGTCATCACATTGCCACCACTTAGACCTTACGACCCACTCAAACCTAAACTAGCAGGGTTTGATGATACAAAAAATTGTGCCTACCATCATGTGCTAGGGCATGATGTAGAAAAATGTAAGGCTCTAAAGACTGTTCTACTCCAATTATGTCCTCCTGAAGAAAAATTTGATGATGATGATCTTTTAGACAAGGACCCTATTCCCCCTTCACCTATCACCACACACCCTCATCCCTTACCTATCTAGCGACCTTCATCTCCACCTCCACAACCTTTTTATCCACCTCCAACATTCGAGATCAATATGGTTTGCATAAGATAGCTAGCCAAACCTCCACCCAAATGTCAATGAACCGCCTTCTTTACACAACACCAAGTGTATGCCCTCATCATTATATTGCTCATCTTGTCACTACACTTATCATGAATCAATTTATCCCTCACCCCATATTAATATGGTTACCATTGCCACTTGCTCCCAAAAAGGAAAACAAAAGGAAAAAATAACTAGCCCATCTACCAATCCTGTGCCCAATATACCATTTTCACCTTAACCAAAAATCACCATTCGGGACCCACATACCCTATTTTGATGGGGTCACCCATCGTATAATGATTAAACAATTGCACCAATATCTGCTCAAAATGTCTTTTTACTACCTTGTCCAAACCTCCAAATCTCATCGACAGCCCTCATGGAGGTTCTACAATCCATCAAGGTTTTACCTAACGACCCTACACTTATGACATCCATTATCAATCCTCACCATGTGGCCTCTCTCACTAATTCATCACCTTCCTCTACATCCACTACCACTAATCAAGTATCGGCTCTTAGTTTCTCTCGATGACAAGATAATACCTCTCCATTTATTATCTATTTTAAGACGTCAACCTTGTTGGAACCATTGAATCGACCCACATAACTTTTGGTATAAGAATTTTGTTGAATACCTTTACCTTTCCATTCTTCCTCCAGATCTTACTCACAATAGACAATGAGCCTTTCTCAAAAGTGTCTCTCGCTATGTCATCATGGGTGGTCTTCTTTACAAATGTGGCTTTGATGGTATCCTCTTACAATGCCTTAAAATCTCTGAAATCCCATATACCATCAAGGAAGTTCACAATGGAATTTATGGGGTCACATCAATGGTTTAGCTATCGCTAAACACATTATTCACTGGGCTATTACTAGCCAACCCTAAACTGTGATTTTTGTGACTATGTCAAACATTGTGTGAAGTGTCAAAGCAACATGCTAATCTTCATCATACCCATAGTCATGCCTTACAGTCGCACGTGTGGGGTCATAAAAATAAATCCACATTGTCTCAACATATTTCATAACCTTTTTCCATCTCAGTAACTCCAATTGAATTTTTTTGAAACTCAAGAAATCACTTTGGGATTCTTGCCATATAGGCATATAGTTCTCTTATAAGTTCTTCTACTTTTGAAACATTTTCATAGTTGCTAACCATTTTATATTCTAGTTTGGATCTTGTGAGAGATATCAATCCTCATTCTTCCCAATGTCATCAATGGATTATTACTGCTACTAAATACTACACTAAATGGGTAGAAGCCATGCCTCTCATTTCTACAAAAGCTAAGACAATATGTGAGTTTATCAATCATCACATCATTTGTCACTTTGGTGTTCCTCACCGAATCATCACTGATAATGGAAAACAATTCAAAAACAAAACCCTATGGAAAATCTATGATGCCTTCAACATTCAACTTAGATTTTCTTCACCTTATTACCCTTAAACCAATGGCCAGGCATAATCAACCAAAAACCTTAAACAAAATTCTTATGAAAGTAGTTGATGATACTAGAAAGGATTGACATACACACATTCCTTTTGCCTTATGGGCTTATCACACTAGTATTCATACCTCAATTGCTGCCACACCTTTCTCTTTGGTCTATGGTATAGAGGTTGTTCTACCTCTTGAAGTCCAGATTCCATCTCTTTGTATCTCACTTAAAGAGATGCTCAATGATGATGAATTTCACCAAGACCGTTTGACACAACTTGAGTTATTAGATGAGCATCGTCTCAATGCTCTTGATCACCTCCAAATCTACTAAAAATGTATCAAATGTTCCTATGATAAATGTGTCCATGAACAAACCTTCTAGGTTGGTGACCTCATCTTGAAGGAAAATCAACATGTAACAAAAGAGGAGAAAAGTAAACGGGGAAAATTTGCTCCTAATTGGCTTAGACCCTATATTGTTACTCATACATATGGATTAGGTGCTTATCACTTGTCTTCACTCGAAGGTAAACCCGAACTCGAGCCCTCGTGCCTTTTATCTTTGACCATTCTATTGTTGAATCAAGTCTTATATCACATTCTATCTAGTTAAAATGTTCATCCCTTGAGCACCATTCACCTTCCATTTTACATATTTTATGGATCAATGACTAAACGTAATCACGTGATTACCCATCACCTTTCATCCTTATCTTCAATATGAGTACCATCACTCTACTCATGAGATGATTCTCATGGGTACTTTTCATATTTTTCAAGATGGAATACCATGTTCATTCATCACTTAAACCTTCTCTTTCATAGTTAACCTCTATATGCTATGGTTTTGTCTTCATAACGGGCCTATACTTCTCTATAGTCCTGTCCACTACCTAAAATTCCAATAATATATATATATGTATATATATAATTCAAAAAGTAATATACGAGATGTTCAAATTCAAAATCCTTAAGTCAATCTTCTAGCAAAAAAATATGACTCCCTCAAAAAGGACATCATTCTTTCTATCTCATTTGTTATAAATAGACTACTCCCTCAAAGGACAACTATACAAAGCTATCCATACCATACTTAGTCTATTAAAAAAAAAGACTATTTCTGTAAAAATAAAATAAAATATTCAGAAGCTTCCCACATCGATCAACTTCATGAAGACCTTAAGGATATAATCTACTCATCCCATATAGACTTCCCACATCGAACAATTTATAAAAACAAAAGTTTAAAAAAAAGATAACTTTTTTGTCATGGACTTACCTATTTTGATCTTGGGTCTTTTGCCAAATAGGCATGTTGTCTCACACTAGGTTACGCTAAAACCAAACTATTTTCACCTCATCATCTTTTAACCCTAATTTCCTTCCCACTCAAGGGATGTGCCAAAAATGTGAATTTCTTTACCCTTGGAACAATGAATCAGCGCAACACACTGTAGAGTCTTATGTTCATAATCCCATCTTTGGTATGATAGCTTGTTATGGTTCTTATCAATTAAGAGGATTTTTTCACCTCTTACCAATCACCTTCTTCATTACTTGTTGATTACCCTATACAGGACCATGCATAAATCGACATAAATAGGACCATGCCTAAATTGACCTAAACTCAACCATGCCTAAATGACCTAAGCTCAACCATGCCTAAATTGACCTAAACTCAACCATGGCTAAATGACCTAAACTCAACCATGCCTAAATGACCTAAACTCAACCATGCCTAACTAACCTAAACTCAACCATGCATAAATGACCTAAACTCAACCATGCCTAACTGACCTAGACTCAATTATGCCTAAAACCTACAAAACCATCCCTCTACCTCATCATATTCTTCCCTAGCTTATGGGAGAACTACATTGGCCTGAGGAACCTTTTTGTCGAGGCTATGTAGACATCACTCCAAGGGAATGGGGCCCTTGGAGGTTATCTCATCCACTCTTTACCCTAATTTGTTTTACCCCTTTTCTATTCACAAAGCTACCTTACTTTTCCATTTTACACAAATCGGGAAATTAAACACTCAACAAACAAGCATACCTACCATTTTATCACATCATCAAAACATTCAATCTATCATTTCACAATTCCATGATATCAAACAATTTGAAATTTACACCACAATATACATATACATCATTGTTTATTTTCCATACTACAAATCACTTGGACGTTAAATCAAACCCAAAAACATGACCAAATCATGCCTAACTCACCTTGACTCCATCATGCCTAACTCACCTAGACTCCACCATGCCTATACCTGACTCCATCATGCCTACATGACCTAAACTCAACCATGCCTAATTGACCTAAACTCCACCATGCCTAACTGACCTAAAATCAATCATGCCTACATGACCTTGACGTAATCATGCCTAATTCACCTAGTTTCCATCAATATACAATAACAATGGAAATTAAAACAAAATACACCATTCAATCCAATAAACATTGTAAAACTATATATATGGTAGAGTCTGTGTATAGATACATATGTACACAGATAAAAATAAATACAAGTATGTCAAATCACTTTGATAAAACCTCACTATCTTGGGCATACAAGCCAATATAAAAACTCAAAATATAAAAACTCTCATAATACAACTTCACTATCTTCGGCATGCAAGCCGGTATAAATATCAAAATCAAAAAACTAATTTTATCAACTAACTAATCATCACCTCACTTGATATCCTCTAGGCCATCATCCGAGCTTGGTGTAGACACCTAAAATTAGTTACCCAATTTAGTGTCCCCCGCGTGTTTTTACCTTCTCGGGTAACCTGGGGCATGTTTATATTACCACTTCTCCCTTAGGGTATTATTTAATATTTGATTTAAACATCTATCCTAATTTTATTTCACCCCATTATGTTTTACCCATAGATAATTAAATATTAACTATTTAATTACACTTTTTACATATATCTTAACCACTTATCTACCCCATATAAATTCCTAACCTCCCATATCAATTTTATCCATCTATCCCCCCTATTTCTCCTCCCCCAAACCATGCAGTGGGATATTTCTTGTATTTGAGTCAGAGGATCACTTGCATCCTTCCAAAATCGTCCTTTTTGGCAATTTCGGGAGTGTGTTCCTGATCGGTGCCGACCGGTACTTAGTCGATGCTGATTTTTCAGAGAAGTGCCAATTACATCTTGATCGACGCTGATTACAAATACAAAGGGCAGAATTTAGTTCGGTTAGACAGAAAAAATGACAGAGAATTCTGAATATCACGCCTTAGCATTATCTATCGAGCGAAAGCTAATTCCGTCCAAATCAATCCCTGAGAGGAGTACCATTACTCTGCTCCTACCACATCAACATCACAAACCTCCACTGATATCTTGGTGACTCTTCTCTTGTGTCTAGTGAGGGTGGAGCTTTGTCAGCATCCCAAAGGCTCCTGCAGATCCAACGGACATTGATGATCTAGCTTTCACTATCCATTTCTCAATCTTCCTGCAACTTTCCCCTAGTCAATGCCAACCATCTCCAATCAACGTTGATTTTATCTAGTTGTGATGACCTATTTTAGTCGACGCCGATTTTCCTAATCGACGTTGATCAACCTGCAATACCCGAGTAAAAGAATTTAGGTAACACAAATCCAACATTGTTTTCACAGTTTCCTATTTTTTGTTGCTTTCTATCCACTGTTTACATTCTGTTTGTCACTTTTGATCAGAAAATCTAGACATTTATTTACATTCTTTTATCATGTATGCTTCTTCTTCTAATTGAAAACGTGGACTGACATCCACCGAGGGAGCTTATCGCTTCCAGACCCACTTTTCAGGTAGTCCACCCTAATATCTTTAACGTTGTCTTTTCTCGTCAAGTATCTATGTCTCATGCAGTTTCTCGGATCTGCCTTACAAGATCGCTCGTGTGCACCCATCTTGTCTACATCGACTTTCTTTTCCATCTACATCTTCGCATCTTGTCTTATCTATCAGGTATCGATTTCATTTGAGTTTTTCAGGGTTTTTGTGCTTAGTTTGGTACATTAACTTGGACAGGTAACAAGCGCAAAATTATTGATCTACATTCTAGCACACCGGTGGGACCCAACCAAAGTCCCTTATTGGTAAGTTCATTTCTTTTCTAGTTTTGAGCTTTTGTTTTGTTTCTTCACTGCTTTTCGTCAGTTCTCCGTAGCATTTCCTTCCTTCATTTTGGTCTTGCTTCTTTCATTTATAATTTGCAAAGTTAAATTTTCTTCTTTCTTGCAAAACTAAATTCCAATTCCTATTTCAAAGATCAATAAATATTTCATTTGATTTCAAGATTACATTTTTGATCCATCTCTTTATGAAAAAATTGTTATTTTCTTGAAAGTTTTTTAGTTCCTTGAAATAGAAATTTTCATTCTACTATTATCTGGATATATCTTTCTGGATTTGTTTGTGTGTTTTCTTAACCTTTTCTTACAGAGAACTTTGCTTGTTCATGGGATTGTTCAAGGGGAAGAGCTCAACAACATGCTTTTTGAAGTCCACACACCTTGGAGAGCTAAATCTATAGGTATTCCTCTTTTACGGTGTTTTCTCCTTTTTAGGAACTTAAAAGAACTTGTTTGTTTGTTTTCTATCACATTCAAACATTTTGATTTTGGTTCTTAAAAGGAATTTAATCACATTTGGGAAAGAACTTGTTTGAATTGTCTTCATTGAAATCAAACACTTCATTTTTAGTGCTTAAAAAGAATTTTTCTTTGTCATTTCTGTTGTATGTTCTTCATCTAGTTTTCTAAATAGGTTGGAAAATTGATCAAAATTAGTAGTGACACTATTTGATTTTTATTTTTCACCCTTGCACACAAAGCCAAAATCACTAGGTATCAAGCATTTAAACAAAAATTCCTTCCCTGGCCTCACCTACTTGGAAGTGACATCCAAGAGGAAGAGCCTACGCAGTACTCGGGCCGTGCTACAAATTCACAGAAGTTCTGGTATATATTGGAAAAGCACCCGACTCCCTTATCGCAGTAGTGTGTGAAGTGTGGGGGTAGGCCCCTATATCAAGCCACGTACCAGTCTTTTACTGAAGTGCCTTCAAGACTCCTCACCAAAACATTCCCCAAACCATCCTTAGTTTGGCTATCTAAGTAGTTCCTATTCTAAAAGCCTTCCTAATATTTTCTTTCTTAAAAGCATGAAAACTTAAAAGAGATAATCACCTACGCTACTTGAATTGTCTGTGCATTAGTTAGATCAATCTTATTTTTCTATATTTTTGCTTAATTATGACGGTCATCACCCGATTACAATCTAGAAAAATGGATCAACTGGCCCCTTCTTCATCGAGACTACCACTAATGTGGATGTTTTGGCACCTCTCGGGTCTTCCTTGGGACCTTTGTTAGTTGGTTCCCCATCTGGTCATATAATCCTTTCTATCATCCTAAAGTGATTCCATCGCGTCCAGCCTTCCCCTAGTCCTTCAGAGGTATCATCTACTTCTGATATAGAGTATGTTCCTCACGGAGATCCTGAATTTCAGGCCCTCTTTGATTGCAATCTAGTAGCCCTTATGGACTATCTAGTACATAAGTCTGTTTGAATATCTGATCAGGGACCACCAATCCAACAAGTTTACGATTATTCTCATGAACCATCCTAGGCTTTTATAGAATAGTTAGCACACTTTTTCTCGCCTCATACCATGGAAGAGGGTGGCACATCTGTGCCTCCTTTTTCTCTTCCACCAACCATGTCAACTAGTTCTCAAATGGTCTTGCCTATTCCTAGTGTTGTGGCTACCTCGGCTACTCCACAACCTACTTTTGAGAGGCCCTCTTCTTTAGCTATGATGGGCATCTACACACTCATAGATTGCTGTCAATTCTTCTATGCCATCCATTGCATCCCAGGGTCAGTACCTCTTTATGAATCAACCCTCTTCTATGAGTCAGTTGGTTCCTTCTTCTCATCCTCTAGTTGGTCTTTCTTCCAATGCTCCAGCGACAGTGTCCTTTACCCATCCTCTGGCGTCAGTGCCCTTAATAACCAATCCGGTAGTCAAGAGCCTCATTCAGACTTTGTTCCCCACCATGTCCAATCAAATCAACACCTATATTCCTCGATCCATTCCGATTCAGTCGACAAGTGTAGGAGCCTACCAATCACAGGCTCCGTCTTTCATTCAACCACCTTTTTCTCAACCACTTATCATCTCACAACCTGTTCATACGCATGCTCCTTCACAAAAAATACCTCACCTGGCATCACCTAAAACACCTAGTTATTCCTCTTATCATTCATGTTAAAAAAATGAATCCCCGTTAACACCTTAACAACATCTACCATTCACTTCTTATACAGGACATACTAACATACCCCCTCCTCAATATGATGTTGTCCAAGTTCTCTTCAAGAAAATCACAGACCTAGAAGCCTCCACCAAAGGGGCTCACCCTTCATACTCTTTTGAAGAAGTGTGTAATGAGCCCATTCATCCATCGAGTGGCTTTTAAGCCTTATTCTCCCAGGTGGGAAGTTCCTAAGTTCTCAAAATTTCATAGCCGAGAGGATCCTCAACAAGACTGCGAGCATTCAAACATGCTTACTACCTTATAGCCTAGGATCGGGAGCTTATGCTCTGTACTTTCCCTATGTCTCTCTAAAGCAAGGCCTCGCTTTAGAATGGTATAATAACATCCCTCAACACTCCCTGTTTTATTTCTCTCAATTAGCTCAGATGTTTGTTGAAAACTTTTCAATAAATATCACACATAATATCTCGATTATAGATCTTTATAACATTCATCAATTTGATGACGAGTCTATTGCAAACTTTTTCGTTGGAGAGGTATAATAAATCAATTATCTTTCTCCCTCCCTCAATCTCAATAGATCGAGTTGTTTACTCAATCTTGTGCTAATCATATTTCTTCCACTTTAAGGATCCAAACCTTTCACACATTTGAAGAAGCTTTTACGATGGCACGCAAACTTGAATCCCATGCCATTGAACAAGGGAAGTTAAAACTTCACTCTAAATCTAAACCAGATTTTTCTCGGTTTACAAAAACAAACCCTTCCGCTTCTAACAAAGACAAGAATCAGGGGTCTACCAATGCTATCATATTAAAAACATCATGAGCTGATAACACTTATAATCAAACACCTCAAAGAGACTCCTCATCTTCTCGAAAAGGACCCTTGTTAACTCGATCTTTCACTTCATTGGGGGAATCATATGCATCCATCTTAGAAAAAATGTTGGAAGTTCACATGATCGAACTTCCCCGTATTAGACATTTTGATGAAAGCCAAAACGAATATTCGGTATAGGGAAAATGAATTTCTGTCATTATCATAGAACCAAAGGCCATGACATTGAATGATGTCGACCTTCAAAAAATCTTGTCCAAAAATTCATTGATAAAGGTGAGCTCATTCTAGATAACCCAAATGCTCCCCAAATCGGCACTTGATGTCTTTAAACAACCTTTTCCCAATCATTCCCGAACAATGATGCTTCGAGTCTCAAAACCAAACAATCATACTATCATCTTCATTCTCTTTGAAGAATATTCTTCTAAACCCAAGCCATCTACGAACACGTCGACCGAATCGGAACTTCCTCCCGCTCCATTAATCTCTGAGATTCCATCATCTTTAGACAATTCATCTTTGAATATTCCTCCGTTGTTTGAAATGGATTCATCTCTCTCTTCCTCTTTATCTCATCTTTCATCCATACCAGAGATAGTGCCATCCTCATCTACCTTGTCCTCATACATTCTTTCAATGCTTGAGGCATTCACATCTCTTCAAGTTTCCACCGCGAATACATCTACTGCTTTCTCCCATTTTCACCGTGACTATGCCATTGGTAAATATACCTATAGTCATACCAACTCCTCTACCAACGGAAGCACCTTCGATTTTGACCCTTCCTATTTCTTTTCCTACAGTAGTTACACCCACAATTACTGTACCAGAAGTATCTCCATCATAGGGAACCTCTTCTTCGTCATCCACCACCGATGTTGCCTTGCCTATTAAGGGAAAAGCTAAAGAAATAACACCAGCACCAACACTTTCGATTCCTGAACTTAAACCGAGACAACTAAAGTCTGACATTGCATCTTCAGTGCCTCACCATCTCCTTCCCCCGAAAAGGTTACAATCACCTTATGTGGTTGAAGTTGTCACCATCCTCAAAAAGGAAAACCAATATTTTGGACTATTAAGACTCTTGGTGCTTTCCCTCAAAAATCTCTCTACGCCTCATAAAAGATTAGATTTATCGAACTGGGAAGGCGTCTTCTTCTACAATACCATCAGAACCATCATCTTCTTCTTCTACAACACCTTCTTCGCTGGTGCCTTGTAAAGTGAATTTACCCACTAGAAAGGCATCACCTCTTTTATCAGGACCATCATCTTCGTCACCAAAATCCAAGGCACCCTTTGTTCCTCCTATCAGACCTATTTTGGGAGCTCCTCCCTCATCTAAATTGGCATTATCTAAATCATCATCTGTTTCGACCAAGCAGCCTCCTTCATCTCTGAAGACCACAACACTTGTCACATCTTCATTTTTTTCAAAATATATCTTAGGAGCTCCTCCTCCACCAAAATCAATCTTGCCTCACTTACTCCCATCTCAGGCTTCCCAAGGCCACTTCTCTCAATGTCTAGAAAAGAAAAATGATCCCTAAGAATACTATCAAACCAGATATGTGGATTCTTTTACCTCGGTAGTCTGTTAGGGAGAAAGAGGTGCCTTCGTCATCTCTGTCCTCATCATTGTCTATGGGATTCTATACTGAAATTATTCACCAACTTATCCAATCTTCATCCATATCTCTTCCTCCGATCAAACCCTATAATCCTAAAGGAGTAAAACCTTCCTGGTTTAACTCTGATTTGATTTGTGCTTACCACCACACCCCAGGACATGATACCGAGGGATGTAAAGCCCTCCAATCTATCTTGAGTAGTCTTTTGGAAGAGAGTGATCTTCTGCTAGAAGAAGAGGAGGAACAAGTATCTCCTATCATCTCAACCACATCTGAGCCTCAATGATCTACTCAGGCCTCTAGTTCTATTAATTCCACTCCGGATGGTCTTCCACCTTATCAAATCGACACAATTCATATCCCCAGTAGAACACAACAATATGATAATCTATCATCATCTACATATTGGCCACGGGTTGTCATTTCTATAGCCCCTGAAGGAATTACTCCTTCCACATTAGGCTCGAGACCTCGGGTCTCTATTCGTGCTTCACCTGCGGCACATAGATTCCGTTTCAAGTAGAGGAGAGTGTTATGAAACAACTTACCCATGGTCCAGTCAAAATGTCTCTTTTTGACCTCATTCAATCATCTCCACAGCATCGCTAGGATCTGATTGATAATCTGCGCCATATCGCAGTGAATTCAGATGAGCCCTAACCTTTTGAGATGATTGTTGGATTAAATAGACCGTTAACTGCCATTTCCTTTGAAGATTCAGAAATTCCTTCCCTTTCTTCCGAGGATTTGGAGGCTCCCCTCTTTATCACAGTTCAAATCAACAACACTACATTAAAATTTACTATGATTGATAGTGGTGCTACACTCAACGTCATTTCCTCACACACGTTCGTTCGAGAAAATTAAGTTGTCAAAGAACATAGTGTCACCACCACCTTTCGCCCTTCAATCATTTAACTATCAGCCTAGTAGTTACTTTAGGAACCGTGGTCCCGCCATTCGAGTAGGTAAGAAGTGCTTCATGAGTTCTTTTCACATTGTTAAAGGGAAATTCCACTACAATATGATCCTCAGATGCTCTTAGATTCATACAATGCATTGTGTCATGACCCTCCATCGATGCTTAAAATATCAGTATGAGGGCAAAATCTATACTCATCCAGGAGATCCTTTTCCTTCCGCACAATGTGACATGACCATAGGGTCTGCCCCTCTAAAGGAGAATGCTTGTTCTCCTAATGAGGCTTCATCCTCTTCCATACCTATAACAAAACTACTAGATTTACAAAATCTAGAAGAGACGTTGCAACATTTCTCACTAGGAGAGCTTCCTCTTCTCTCTTTTGATGCCCATCTCAAACCTAATGAGTATGGTAGACCAGACAAACAACCTAAATATCAGCCAGGTCTCGGTCACATCATCACCATTGGTCTACCCAATCAATGGACTAACTTCATTTATGGCGGTCTTGATACACCTCATTATCACCTGGATTCTCCCCTAGGGCCAAACCCTATTCAGCAGGGTTTGATTGTCTACAGAATCCCACGTTTGCAAAAACTTATTTATATCGATGCGCGTGGAAGGGTTTTGGCCTGGGAAAATATGAACAGGGTGTGCATGACCTCACGTCCATTCCAACTCTTAAACCACATCAAAAATTTGGTTTAGGATTTAAACCTCTCTCAAGAGCCGCCATCACCTTTCTCGATGAGCCTCTTTCAATTGAGGAATCATCTTCTCCCATCAAGTCAGAAGCATCATTTGATGTGGATGACACCATTTCCATCCTGCCTAACTTTTTTTTTAGTCAATACCATTTCCTTAGGTGTTTGACTTATGAAACTAATGGTGAATCCACTTCCATACCATTAGTCTTCCCTGAAATAGTTGGAAACGACTCTCCCACTATCAACGCTATCCACTATGTGGATGATGATTCTTTCCTCACCTATCTAGGGGCTAGAGGACTCTTATCTTCCTAAAACCATTCCTTCTGACATGTCTACGCTTCTCAATGAAGCCACTGTCGACCTTAATATAGGGACTTCTGAAGACCCTCACATTATTAAGGTCGGCCAATCTCTTAATCCATAGGAGTTAGGAGACTTCACCACCTTTCTTTCCCACCATCGCCAAGATTTTTCTTGGTCATATGAAGATATGCCAGGACTCGATCCTGATATCGTGGTCCACAATATCGTTACTTTTCCAGACATCAAACCGGTTAAGCAAAAATTACGTAAAATGCATCCTCATATAGCCCTTCTTGTTAAAGAAGAGTTGCAGCGCTTGCTTTCCGCTAACTTTATCCAACCTATTGACTATCCACAATGGGTTTCAAATGTCGTACCAGTAACCAAAGCTACTAGGAAAATTTGAATTTGTACCGACTTCCAGGATCTTAATCTCGCATGTCCAAAAGATGATTTCCCTCTACCTAATATCAATCAACTCATGGATTTAACTACGAGGTCATGAGATGCTTTCTCTTATGGATGGTTTCTCTAGATATAATAAAATTCTCATCGTACCATAGGACCAGCATAAGACTTCCTTTATAACCCCTTGGGGGAATTTTTGTTATCATGTCATGCCTTTCGGTCTTAAGAACGCGGAAGCAACCTATCAGTGAGCCATGACCTACATCTTCCATGATATTTTACACAAAATGGTGGAGGATTATGTTGATGATCTCCTCGGTAAATCCAAACACCATCAGGATCATATTTTCATTCTTGCACCTCTCTTTGAGAGGCTCATTTGTTTTTATCTTTTCCTAAATACATATAAATGCATGTTGGCATTCTCACTAGTAAACTCCTAGGCTTTATCATTTATATTAGGGGCATTGAAGTTGATCCCCAAAAAATAAAGGCTATCCTCGAGATGCCTCCCCCTTCTAACTTAAAGAAGCTTTGCAGTCTTCAAGGATGCCTTCAATCAGTGTGTCATCTTATCTCATAAGATCATTTGTTGTCAACCTTTTCATCATCTCCTCAGTAAGAATGTTCATTTTGAATGGGATGAGCATTGCCAAAATGCCTTTGATGATCTCAAAGATTATATTATTTCTCCACCTGTGCTTACACCTCCACACGAGGGGGAGCCATTCTATCTTTATATTTTATGGTGACCATGCTCGGGAGCCATGATCTCACATTGGGACGCTGTGCAGTAAAGAACAAGCCGTACATTACATCAGTCGCACTCTTCATGAGTATGAAACATGCTATTCTGAAGCTGAAAAATTGTGTTGTGCTCTCTTCTTCACAACTTCTAAGCTTCATCACTACCTCCTTAATCACAAGACTTACATTGTTACGAGTGTCAATCCACTCAAGACAATGCATGCGAAACCGTATCACAATGATCATATCACTCGTTGGCTCATGCTCATGACAGAGTTTGATCTTGAGTTCATCTCACAAAAATCTATTAAGGGTCAGGTCATTGCAGATCAATTAGCTGATACTCCTCTTCTAGACACTTGAATTCCCCTTGCTCAATTCCCAGATGAGTGCATTCAATAAATTGATTTGGTCTTTCTCTGTTTAAAGTAAAACTCTTCTTTGATGGGTCCAAATGCCGCTAAGGGGAGGTGTAGGTTTCGTCATGATTCCTTCTTGGGGTGCACCTATCCCTGTCGCACACAAACTTAACTTTGAGTGTACCAATAATATGGCCGAATATGAAGCTCTTGTTTTAGGTCTTCAAAATTCCATTAATCTTGCGCTCGTCGCATCAACATCTTTGGTGATTTTGAGCTCATCATTAATCAAGTCACTGGTGTCTATCAATGCAAGAATGATATCCTTCAAAAATATCGTGATATCATTCTCTTTCAACTTCAATATTTTGATAAATTTACTATCTAAGCTATTCCTCACACTGTGAACGATTCACAGATACAATGGCTTCTTTATCCTCACTTATTCCACCTTTTACTAAAGACTCACGGTTTTTGTGGTTGTGCAGCGTTTAGACCAGCCATCTCATCTCAAGCAATTGACTTCAATTAACGTCATTGCAACCAATGCTCAAGATGAGTGGTATCATCACATTTTTGATTATCTATCCCGTTCAGTGCTTCCTCCAAATCTAACTTCCAATGGTAGAATATATTTTATCCTATGCGCTAATCGCTATGCTATTCTAGGCGGAATCCTCTACAAACACGGTTTTGATGGTATTTTGCTTCGGTGCCTCAAAACTCCTGAATCATCCAAAGCTATCCGAGAAGTCCACAATGGTATCTGTGGTGGAAATTTTAATGGCTTGGCCGTAGCTAAACGCATCTTACGTTTAGGTTACTATTGGCCTTCTCTTAATCGAGATTGTTATGAATACACTAAGAAATGTGTCAAGTGTCAGCAACACTCCAATCTTACACATATCCCTAGTCAGGATTTACAACCTGCAGGAGATTTGTGGCCTTTTTCACAATGGGGTCTTGATCTCATTGGTCTCATCAATCCTCGCTCTTCACAGTGTCATCACTCTATCATTACTGCCATAGAATACTTCACTAAGTGGGTAGAAGCTATTCCTCTTTCATCAACAAAAGCTAAACCCATTGTTGATTTTGTTTATCAACACATCATTTGTCGCTTTGATGTCCCACACAAACTCATCACAGACAATGGTAAATCTTTCAAAAATGTTGATTTACAGAACCTCTATGATGCTTTCAATATCAAACTCAGCTTTTCTTCTCCATATTATCCCCAAGCTAACGGCTAGGTGAATTTGAGGCTTCAATAAAACTTTACGTAATATCCTCAAAAGGTAACAAGTCAAAGCTGGTAGGGATTGGAATTTACATATCCCGTTTGCTCTTTGGGCTTATCAGACTAGCATTCATACTCCTACTGGTGCTACTCCCTTCTCTCTCATCTATGGAGTGCGAGGCTGTTCTTCCTTTGGAAGTCCGGATCCCATCTCTTCGTGTCTCTCTCGAGAGAATTGGTCTCGATGAGGACTATCGTCAAAATCATCTAGCACGAGCTTGAATTTTTTGATGAGCGGCCTCAATGCTCTTGAGCATCATCAAGTCTATATTGAGCATGTCAAACGTGCTTATAACAAGCACTTGCATCAATGTGACTTTAAAGTTGGTGATCTTGTTCTTAAAGAAAACCAAAATGTTACTACACTAGAACAGAGTCAGCATGGTAAGTTTGCTCCTAACTGGATGGGTCCGTACGTAGTCACTCATAAATATGGGTCTGGGACTTATCATCTATCTTCCATGGATGGTGTACCTAAAATGGAACCTCTTAATGCTTTGCATCTAAGGCCCTTCTACTGTTAAAATCTATCTTACATGATCTTAGTCACCAAACGGATCTTTCATCCACCTACAACCAGTCATGTATTTTTGTAAGTGATTTGGAACTATGTGGTTCACCACGTTATTTTCTTCTATACCTTAAAAATGAGTACCGCGGCTCTACTCATGGAATTTTCCTTATGGATATGTTCCTCCTCATAGTAGGAACACCTTAATCACTACTTCATCTGTCCTAAGTATTTACCTTAATCGAATCTACTTGGGGCATGAGTACGTGTTTGTATACATTTTCTCCCCCTCTATCTGATCTATTTGGTCTAAACTCAGCTTCTTTCAAAGCTCCAAAGCTCCAAAAAAAAAAAAAAAAAAAGAAAAAAAGAAGAAGATGCCATCCTAAAATTCCAAAAGATAGACTGATCCCTCGAAGGACAGCTATTCATGCCTTATCAAAAATTAAAAAGTATAGACCATTCCCTTGAAGGATGGCTATCATCAAATTCAAAATATAGACCACTCCCTTGAAGGATGGCTGTTTATTTCATGGAATTTTCAAGGCTTCTCACTTCCATCAGCCTTTGCAGTAACAGACTTCCTCTTCGGCCAGTTTGTTCACTTTTTAGCATCATTGAAAGACTTCCGTATCGATCAGTCTTTCTCTAGCAAACTTCCCGCATTGATCAGTTTTCTCTCTTATCAAAAGAAATCATGAAGCTGAGATATTAGACCTTTTTCGATCATATGGAGACCTTATTTTCCCAATATGAGCACGTATTATGTCCTTTATATATTTCGATGAGATACATACTTACTTCTCATTCCATTTACCTCCTCGATCTGGTTGGCGACTCACTAGTGTCAGGTTTATTTTAACCTCATACATGGCCTTGTATGCATCGTCTGTTGGTGTTCTATCAAAGTCTCTATGTATGGTCGGTTAGGAGCCTAACTTATCATTCTTTTTCTATCTAAGTGTATTGCTTTTTATCTTCTAAACTAAGATAATATCATTACATCCTTTGTTGTCACAAAAAGCATTTACACTTAACATGTTAATTTAGTCAAAATCTACCATCTATCTATACTCATCTTATTTACTTTGTCTAAATACACATCCATCTATATCTATTTCATCAAAATTAAGTTAGCTTCCTAAACATATCAAATCTAATCAATCACATCAAACCACATCACATCTATCTATCCTCTATCAGCACATGTCTATGACCATCAAACTTACACTACATCTATCTATATATATTTTCATCAAAATTAAATTACATCTTAAACATATCAATCACATAAAATCACATCACATCTATCTATACTCTATGTCTATGCCCATCAAATCACATCTATTTATCCTCTATCAGCATATGTATGTATCCATCACAATTACGCTACATCTATCCATATCTATCAAAATTAAATGCATGAGTACAATCACATAACATAGAAAATGATGAATCTATATATATACATCAGTGTTTGTACAACAAAAATGGATGAATTTCAATCAAGCCATCTATATCATACATCAAAAATGCCTTCAAATCAAGGCTACATCAATATATCGATACAAAAGAAAAAATAAATAACATATCTATATCGTAAAATCCGATAGGTGGAAGACACTATCTCCTCCACCCTCCTTTGGTCCAGGCTGTCTCTCCTGGCCACCACCTATCAAGCTAGAAGCACCTGCTGCTGGGGGCCTACTGCCACCTTGATCTCTCCAGTGCTCCCTCCCTCTAATGCACCACTAGCTGCGGCTGTCGCTGATCTCCTCCTCACATCGTAACTTGAGGCACATCGGGGAATGCTTGGCTAGGGTGTCCTCATAGTATCTCACCTCGAAAGGAGAGAATGATAAGTGCTCAAACTCACCATACTAGGTGCTCGTAATGGTGCTGCTCTACTGCTCCTAGTGGTGGCCCTCCTAATGTCACACCCTGTGACCTGGACTCTGAAATAGTGCTGTATCACCATATTTGGCCCTGAGGGCCTCTCTGTGTCGATGGTAGTGATCCCTCTGCTAGATCGCTATATCTCGCTCCTGACGTGCTGTGTCTCTCTCTAGTATCAGTGCATCCCTCTCCTCCATTAGAGCTCTAATCTCCTCGAGGGAAGCCTGGTGTGTCTGCACCAGGGTAGCATGCTCTCCCTCTAACCTCTCCAACACTACGGCTATGTCCTCCTCGTCTACGTCTATAGATGTTGGCAGGTGTCATGGTAGCTCTGTAGAATACCATGCCACATAGCCATCATCTACTCCGGTGGCATCATCATCACTATCTATGGAAGGTGGGGCCTCCCTCAATGGATTTCTGGGATCAAAATTGGTAGATCGGTCTCTCTGATATCCCTGCCTGTATGGCCTATAAGTGGTTGGAACTATCTGAACTAGGCCAAACTACCTCAATACCTGTATAAATGGGATGCACTCCCACATATCTAGCCTATGGCCCCTAACCACCTCGCTTCGTCTCGGCCCCATCGGGTGAGCCCCACGACTAGCCCATGTCGGGTAGACCCGATATGGTCTCTAAACGACTGCTCTCTGGTGTCATCCTCCTAAAATGCTCAAGCATACCACCCCTGATTTCCCTGTATCCCCTAGGGCCATGTCGACCTGCCATCGCCAGAATCCATAATCAAGGGCCCCTCTACTGCTGGCATCCATGGAAGCCTGGATGGCCTGATCACTGCTATGTGCTCATATGCCCAACAATGGAGCACAAAGCTAACATCGATACTGTCCTCCTACCGGTGGTGTACATCCATAACTCATAGTATATCTGAGCTATCAGGGAATCGAGTAAACACAAAAACCTATCTAAATTACAGGATGTCACAAACACGGTCTAGTAACGCGTCAATGGAAATCTCCCACCTCCTGAATTTGGCATATCAAGCAGAGAAAAATAGGAGATCACCATCGAATCGTGTTATCCATCTAATCCTAGCATCATCCATGTATAATGTGAGGCTATCCTCACCACCCCAGACACTATCTCTGAATCATCTTTCTGTCTCCATACAATCGTCCGAGGGCCCCTGATATCTGCTCTCATGGAGTAATCTCAATCGGGTCCCGGGTGATCAGCAACCTCAGGCTCCTATATATATCCTTATGGGTGATGGTCATCTCACCCGTCCTGAACCAGAAAGTGCATGTCCTGCTATCCCATTGATGCACTAGTACTCGTATAAACTCTACATCTTGAGGCACCCATCGGTATGCAGGAAGCCCCGAGCTCAAGCTAGCTCTAGGTGACGCCAATTCACGCTAGTCACATTAGGGAGAATGGTCTCCAGAAGCTCGGGAATAGCATCCGCATGTGTAATGCCTCTTGTGCACGCATCCGACGCACGGCGTCGAGAGAAATGTTAGCTTCCCATTTATTCAAATCGAAACATCAAAAACACATTCTACCATCTTATCAGTCTATTAACTCCAATCGGTGTCAAATTAGTTCAATTGATGTTTTAGTCGACGTCGATTGAAATTAAATCGGTGCCGATTGAACGTAATCGGTGTCGATTTTTTCAATCGACGCCGATTGGGAGGCAGAGTGTCAAAAACACTCTGGCTTCCCACTTATTCCCTTTTCCCCTAAAAATTGGCATTCTAGTGTGCTATTTAATCAACATGGACTTTAGCTTGATCGACGCCGATTTAGGCCCATTGTTGCTGATTGGTTGCAATTTTACTTCTTCACATTGCTTTCTTCCATCTCCTAATCTTTTTGCCATAGTGTTGATGCTTGGCTTATTTATCTGGTCATTATTATGCCTTGAGTGTTGCCTTTTGGCACATACTTTTGATATTCTCACCCATTTCGAGTCTATTCCCTGTACATGGGGCACTCACATTTTTGGTAGCTTAAAGATAACGGGTTTGTAGGCACTAACGTCGTCTGCTTTGCAGACCATCTGGTTGTCCCTACCAATGTGTCACTCTTTAGGTGCTACTATTTTGCAGCCCTCCTTACACTCATGGGTCTATAGGTACTAACGTCGTCTCATGTAAAGACCGTCTAGTCTACCCTACCAATGTGAGTTCCTTAGGTTGTTGCCTTTTTATTATTTTTGTGCATCATTAACAATCAAATCTACTTTAGGCATCTAGCTGGGGCATCCCGCGTTTTCATCTACCTTTTTCAAACTTGGGATCGGTTGCTCTTTCAGGGGCCCATCCCATCCCTAGTTTGAGGGGGATCACATCATCACTTTTTCTTCCTTTCTTCCAACTCCTTGTTTTTGTCTTGCAACTTTGCTTATCACAAGTTATTTGACAAAAAGGTGCAAAATGTAGACACCTAAAATTGGTTACCCAATTTAGTGTCCCCGCATGTGTTTACCTTCTTGGGTAACCTTGGCACATGTTTATATCACCACTTCTCCCTTAGGGTATTATTTAATATTTGATTTAAACATCTATCCTAAGTTTATTTCACCCCATTATGTTTTACCCATAGATAATTAAATATTAACTATTTAATTACACTTTTTACATATATCTTAACCGCTTATCTACCCCATATCAATTCCTAACCTCCCATATCAATTTTATCCATCTATCCCCCCTATTTCTCCTCCCCCCAAACCATGCAGTGGGATATTTCCCATATTTGAGTCAGAGGGATCACTTGCATCCTTCCAAAATCATCCTTTTTGGCCATTTTGGGAGTCTGTTCCCTGATCGGTGCCGACGGTACTCGGTCGACGCCAATTTTTGGAGCGGCGCCGATTACATCTCGGTCGGTGCCAATTACAAATACAGGGCTAGAATTTAGTTCTAGTTAGATAGAAAGAATGCCAGAGAATTTTGAATATCACATGCCTAAGCATTATCTATTGAGTGAAAGATAATTCCATCCAAATCAATCCCTGAGAGGAGTACCATTACTCTGCTCCTACCACATCAACATCGCAAACCTCCATTGATCTCTTGGTGACTCTGCTCCTGCGTCTAGCGAGGGTGGAGCTTTGTCAGCATCCCAAAGGCTCCTGCAGATCCAACGGACATTGATGATCCAACTTTCACTATCCATTTCTCAATCTTCCTGCAACTTTTCCCCTAGTCGATGCCAACCATCCCCAGTCAATGCTGATTTTCTCTAGTCGACACCGACCTATCTCAGTCGATGCTGATTTTCCTAATCGACACCGATCGGCCTGCGCACAGGTAAAATAATTTAGGTAACACAAATCTAGCATTGTTTTCATAGTTTCCTATTTTCTATTGCTTTTTGTCCACTGTTTACATTCTGTTTGTCACTTTTGATCAGAAAATCTAGACATTTATTTACATTATTTTATCATGTATGCTTCTTCTTCTAATTGAAAATGTGGATTGACATCCACCGAGGGAGCTTATCACTTCCTGGACCCGCTTTTCAGGCAGTCCACCCAAATATATTTTAACGTTGTCTTTTTCTGTCAAGTATCTGTGTCTCGCAGGTTTCTCGGATCTACCTTACAGGATTGCTCATGTGCACCCATCTTGTCTACATCGGCTTTCTTTTCCATCTACATCTTTGCATCTTGTCTTATCTATCAGGTATCGATTTCATTTGAGTTTTTAGGGTTTTTGTGTTTAGTTTGGTACATTAACTTAGATAGGTAACAAGCGTGGAAATTCTTGATCTACACCTAGAGGGTGGCTACTTGTGTCCCTACCCTTGTCAATTGACCCTGAAATCCTATGATCTATGTCTATATGGTGGATACCTACCCCGTAGTACATCTCTTTGCATTATGACCATAATAAGATCTGGTTACTCTAGGCTTGGTGGAGCCACCCGTAGCTATGCCACCCACCACTATCTATATCCATCAGTGACTCCTGCATCATCAATCTTTCTATCAACCACTTTTTCATCCTACTGTAGAAACACTTGGAAATGGTGGAGAAATGGGTCTCTCCATGTCATCTCGACAGAGTATAGTGGAAACATGGATGATTTTAGTGGTGAATATTTGTAATATAGAAAATATTCCATTTTTGAAAAATTTGAAAAGGTGAATTTTCTAGTGCGGGTTAGTGACCTGTTTGCCTAAAAATTATAGTTTAATTTTTTTAGGGGTTGGCTTTGCCTACCCTTGAAACTATCCCATATATAATCCTATATTATTCACTAGGTAGAACACTACTAGCTCACTCATACCACCTAGGGGCATATGTATTATCAAGTATAGTAAATGCGCCATAGGAGGGCGGAGGCTACATATGTGTGAAAGAAGGGTAGAGGTTGCGGATGTATGATAGAGAGTTTTTTTGACGTGTGAAAGGGAGATTTTGTTGACTTGCGAAAGGGGAGTTTGTTGATGCACAATAGGAATGCCGGGGGAAGTAGACGTACGAAAAAGAGTTTGTTGATGTGTGACACATAGATTTTATTGTCACGTGAATAGAGGGTAGAGGCTGTAGACACGTGACATAAAATTTGTTGTCGCACATCAACAAGGTTGTTGTCATGTGATAGAAAATATCTTGTCATGTTTCTAAAGCCTTATGTCACACCACTTAAAAATTAGGTGAAAATTTTGCATATAACCACCAAAAAATTCACCTTCCTGCGAAATCGGTTATGGGGATATTTTCTAGGTATTTTCCACCTCCGATTTCCAAGAGGTCTCTTAAAATGAACCCTAAGTGGAAAGGGTGGGGGCACATCCTATGGAAGCCAAAAATTTTGTCTAACTCTATCTACATGTATCATCTCATGCTCGCCAACACGATGCCCATGTATCCACCTCAACAGCTGGAGATCCTCTAACTCCTCTACCATGCCCCTATATGAGGGATAACCAATATATGGCCTCCACACAATATCAACTCCTGAAATCCCCTCAAGTAATTGCCTATAGTATGAAACATCATAAGTCACCCTCATAACCCTCACATTCCCACCAACTAGTACCCAATGTCTGTACCAACTCAGAGCAAGACACCCCTGAACCAATCATGTCATATCAAACCAGCTGGATGTACACATATGATGTGATTGTATGCCTAGCAGTGTAATGAAAAAGTGTAGCACATCTCGAATTGCCGTAATCTCCCATATGGCCATAGCTCCCTATATAGCTGAACTAGTAAAGTTGATGCCCAAGAAAATAAGACCTACTCCTCTATCATATCCTAAAGCACTCCCATCAGTGCTCGTGGGAATATCCTGCCCTATGAATTTGGTAGAGAAAAACAACATACCACCTCCATCATTAGTACAAATAGCCTCGTCTCCTATGGGTA
Source organism: Taxus wallichiana var. yunnanensis (assembly GCA_018340775.1). NCBI lineage: Eukaryota > Viridiplantae > Streptophyta > Pinopsida > Cupressales > Taxaceae > Taxus > Taxus wallichiana. The sequence goes on along the minus strand of CM031243.1, from coordinate 63,655,689 downwards.
GGTTGCATACATATCTCCATAGCTCAGGCTCACATTATGATACCTCAGCTTGCTCATTACCTCCCCAAAAATGGCCACTATCGGCTCCACCGATGCCTCAGAATAAATAGAATATATTGGCTCCCCAATAATAGGAAGCTGCAAGATCTGTACATGTCCTCTAGGGTGATGGTCATCTCACCCATTGGTAAGTGGAAGGTATTAGTCATGGAATCCCATATGTTAATGAGAGTGACCATCATACTATGATCTTGAACTATCCACCTATAGTGTCGAACCCCATTAAGGCCAACCTTGGTCATATGTGACCACTCCTCTACAGGTCATGTAGGATTGTATCCTTACTAATAGGGGTGGTACTTTGTCTTGCATCCTAAGTTGATCTCTAGCCTACATCATCCAACACAACCATGTCAAGATTTGACTACCTCAAATCACATATTACCCAACAAACCATGCCTAACCACATCAATCATACCTACCCCCTTTTACCTAATTCACCTATAAACCTACTAATCCTTATCATTATTACCCATTCTCTTAGTTCAATTCACCTAATTACCTATCCTGTATTGCCAAAATCATATTTGTACCCTCTTCTACCTACATTCATCTTCACCTACCCCTTCTTCACCTATTTTCCTTTCCTACCTAGCCTTTCTTACCCCTATTTACTCTCCACCTTAACCATTGCCAGTCACCCTGACCATCACCATTATTTCTTGGTCATCTTTGGTTCTATTTAACTTGTGTTGGTCACCTAAGACCGACCGATCTTTGGTTAAAGCTGACCGATATAGGCCAAACCTTGATTGACGTTGGTCTTTAACGCGTAAAACAAAAATACAAACCCATCCCCCATTATTAAAAATTCACAAAACCACCTAAAACTCTATTCCCACCCACCTAAACCTACCCTAGCCTCATTCCCCAACCCTATTTCACCTATGTATGTCATTCCCACCCTTCATTTCATTTCATTTTACTCACAAATTTACATTTACAACCCCCACCCAAATTTACAATAAAACCACATTTCCAACAATATTTTCAACCAAATGAGCAATTCAAATTACCTCCTACCTCATCCTGTTGCCATCTCCATGGTGGAACCTCTGGTCTCTATGTCAATGGACCTCTCACACCTTCTCCTACCTTTTCCATGCCAAAATCCACCTCAAATATCTCATTCAAACAACTCACTCTACTCGATCTTGTGAACCCACCTGCTGACAACCACTCATGTACTCATATCTAGCCAACTCAACTAAATACTTTGAAATGTCGGTTTCCACGAAAACACCACCTCTCTATCATTTTCAAAAATGCCAACAAGTTAAAATGAATTTGTCAAACCCTAGATTTTACTTTTTCTCCCCAAATCAACCTGACCGACATCGGTCATGACATGCCCTACTAAACCAATGTCGTTACACCCTAACCGGCATCGGTCACCTTCCATTACCTTTTAAACCCACCCTATGCCCATTTTTCCTCAAAACATTAGTGACCCAACAATGTTTTACCTTACCAACACCTGTTACACACTACCCACAAGCCTAAATTACCTATACATTTCCTTAATTACATTTAGGGACATGTTATTTACCTATACCTCAACCTTACCCATGCCATGACCTACATACCCTGACTTGAACCAACTTTTGTGATAATGGAATTTGTGTACTCGCTATGCCTTGTGATGCCATTACCCATGTTGTTTGGCCTAATGAACTTACCTTTCCTACTATCGTGTTGTTTATCCAGGACCAAAACTTAGGTGTCTTGGATCATACCTAAAGGTTCCTACACATAACCTAAGTTATGTTTCCGAACCATATCCTATACCCTAGATACCTGAATCAATTCAACCTTATTTGGATAACCTATCGACCTTGGATGACATAGAGTTTGCAAGCTCATCCACCTGGTACTGTGTCATAATATATACATGTACGTGCGTTCAACTACCATTACCCATTACCCAATATGACCGTTACCCATTACCCAATATGACCCTTACCCATTACCCAAAGTTCCCATACCATTCCCAACAACCCACCTATCCTAACTTTCATCACTTACCTATTTATCAAACCACTCACCAACTTTGTCTAACACCTCATCAGCTCCTGGTTTGAGGGGGATCACCTCCACCCACACTTTGGGCAGCCTCACCTTCAGCCCTACTTAGCGAAACCCCAATCTCACCTATATTTTGGGCAACCACTTCCTATTTTCATCAAGCATCTCTTACCAATACAAGCTACGTGACAAAAAGGGACAAAAGGGACAAATGGAGACCTTTAAATTTGTAATGGATTACTAACTGACCCTTATCCCACGTCCCCTTTAATTAATTAATGTAATGGATTCACCTATTAATCAATTTAAACTTTAATTAAGTTAATTTACATCCCTTATCACCACGTTCATATTAACTTTTAATTACTATTAAAATTGAATTAATACTCATCCTCACACTATTAATCAATTTAATTACTTTAATTAAGTTAATTTACATCTCACCTAGCCACATCACCTAGACACCTCGCCACCATGAACTTATTCTTAGTCTATTAATTAACTAGGAATATGCTTAGTAGTGTAACGTGGCTTGCTGTTTTTTGCCGTTGTTTCTTTGTTAAGTCTCGTTTGTGTGAGTTCTTTTCTTGTCCAGTCTCCACCCTTCTTATCTTTACCAAGGATAGGACTTAGTCTAACACCAACATTAAAGTTTTATTCCTTCTCCCGCCACTACAAGAATTCCACTTATCAAAGTGCTAACGATCACTTGAGAACCGGATGGAAAATTGGAGCACGTTGAAAATAGAAAGGATATACTATTTTGGGTAAACCTAGGATTTCCCGCATTAATTGACGTCCTTATTGCCGGTCACCCTAACCGTTGTCATTAGTTACCATTTATACATTGGCTTCGTTGTTCTTTGAAACCTTTTTCCCAAGTTATTTACTTTGAGTTTTGCTTTTAGAGCTATCTACATTTAAGCACGAAGGGATATTTTTCAAAAAACATTTAAATGATGAAATACATCTAACCACATTAAAGTTTTATTCCTTCCAAACAAGTACTTGATACTCATTCACAAGCATTTGAATTTGAAAATAGAAAGATCACTTTGGGAAGCATTTCTCGACACGGTCACCCTAATCGTCATTAGTTACCATTTATACAATTTTGAAACCTTTTTCCCAAGTTATTTACTTTGAGTTTTGATAGAGCTATCTACATTTAAGACCACTAAGTTCTTCATGGATTGACCATTTCCATCCAACCATTTCCATCCTCACACCAACAAAGCCTATAAATACAAGTAAGTGTATTTGACTTGCATCATTTATGTACTTAATTAATAGGTCCTTTATCTTTTAGTTATTGGATCTTGTTCTTTCCTACATTCCTCCACCCCCACATTCCTATCAATCTACTCAACCTACCACTCACCACCTTCTGCCTCTCCTTAGTTTACTTTTAGGAATTCATGATCCTTCCTAGCATTTTTATGAACCTAACAATCCTCCCTCCACTCTCTTTGAAATCAAAGAGAATCCCAAAAACCAAGTTTATTTAATTACAACCATTTCACCCCTACCAACGTTGGTTACCTTAACCATCGTCGGTTTCTCCTCTTCAATGACATTGGTTATAGAGACCTAGAAAGGTAATGAAATGTTACGGAGATTAAAGGTCTAGGAATCAACCTTAATCCAGACCTTAGGTACAACCTATTCATGGAGAAGGTGTCGTAAAACCTAAACTATTCATTAATGATAATAATTACCTTGAAAACATTAAACACCATACACTAATGTACAAGTCTAGGTGGGTGAACTCACTGCATATGCTACATGTTCGTATCCCTATGATGATGATTATCACCATTAGGATATTGTTGTATAGCAGTTGTAATGAGTTGTCTCATCAAGAGACTAGATTGTAGTATGGTGTTGTCTTAAGTACAAACCTTGATAGAGTTATAAAGACAGATTGGACCTCCTGGGTACGCACCCTTATATCAACTTATGATGGCTATGGGAAGGGATGTGGTCAAGTAATAAGGTGAATTGTTACAAAACACTTACTTTCCCATAGGCATCATAGGATGACATAGAGGTACATCTTTGTGTAGGTTAAATTGGAATTGTACCTTATTCAAGACTTGTAGCTGTTTACAACATTAACATTTGATTGCTAATCCATATAACTGAACAAGTGATGAAGGTGAGATGACATAATTCCATTGGTGAGTGTGTTGTCATGGAATTGAGCATGGCATACATGACTCAGAAACTTTATGCAAAGTGGTGTAAGTTTCGATTACACTTTGTCGAGATATCACCATTATCTAAGTTGTGAGATGCTTGTGATTTTTATAGGTGGAACCTAGGTACACACTTAGGGGTCTTCACTTATATCATATCCTGTTAAAGGAGAACCAATGGTTAAATTTTATGTATGGGATCGTAAAGAGCATTGAGGGAGAATGAGTAAGTGTAGTAATTCTCTCATACAACAGGACATGGTTCAAGACAATTATCAGAAATGGATTGCATTAAGGTTTATGTAGATTTAAATATATGGGTATTTAAATCAGCTACATAAAGTTAAAGTAAAAATAAATAAAAAATCCTAGATGTGAAGTGACAAAAAGTGGTTGTTACATTTTGGTATCAGAGCTGAAGGTTGCAACTCTTGGACTTATTGGGTCCTTACAATAATTAAAACTTTAATTTTGTTTACAGAATAAAAGGGATATGGGAAGGATTCACTAAGAAGAAAGAACCGGGTCAGATTTTTCTATGGTTTCAATGGTGCAAAATTTAGACAAGATTCTAGCAATCCTTCAATATACCTGGAATTGGATAGATGCCTTGGAGCAACTGGTGATGGGTGAAAATGATAAGTTGGATAAAGAACAACTTAAGTCTGTTACTAACCAACAACAAGAGAGTTTTTAAAATGATGAACTGATCAAGTGTGGCAAGTTTTGGACTAACCAATCCAAAGATGAGTTGAACCCAAATTTGGGGGAAGCATTGGATAAACTTGAATCTTCTTCCGAAAAGATGAAATTTGGAAAAGCCAATGGGCACCAAATGCTAGACTTTCCCATGTAGAAAAATGATAAGGACCATAAGAAAGATAATTTTTTTTGTCTCGGAATGCTAAGAAAATTTGGTGAAAAAATCATAGCAAGAAAATGTGTTTTTCCAAAAACAACATTACACAAAAACTTGTAGTAATAACCTGCAGGAAAATGCATAACACTATTGTAAATGGAAAAGTTAAAGGTGGTCAATCAGGACCTATTGGAGGATGTTTCATGTGTGGTAATGGGAATTATGCTAGCCAATGTCCTTTAAAGAAGATGAACAAGCATCGGATGATGAATCATGCTGCAAGAGTAGACAACATGGGAAAGGAATATGTATCCCTAATAGGATATAGTGGAAATAGTGAAGGGATCCATGAGATTAGTATTCTTCAATACTAGAAGAAATAAAATATGGATTTGTTGTACTCAATGAAATAAAAACTAATCAATAATTGTGAAACATAAATCCCTATTGTGGTATGGAATAAAAATGTCCAATTTTTAGCTATGTCAGATTAGATAGCATTTATCTGAATGATTGTTCTGTATTATATCAAATGTTTTATGTACATAATTATAATTCAATTCCAAGAAATTGAAAATATCATATTTAGTCTGTTGACTCTTATCAGTAGAATAGAAAGGTATTGATGGAAAAATCTTTAGCTTATAAAGTAACTTATTACTTAACACTTTAAGAGGTTTTGGCAAGCTGATTTTCTTGAACATTTATAAATATGTAAACCTCTTGCTTGAGGAAAAGTAACTGGGCTGGCAGTACTCATTCATGAGTCAATAATTGTCAAAATTTTGTTAAATAAACAAATATGGTGGTTCCATAGGCTTGGATAACCCACGTTGATAGTATTCTTGAATTAGACTAGGTTTAGGAGATAAAAAGTGTAAGATATGTTGAGGTGATTGATAGCTGAAATAGGAAGTATTTAAGTTCAGTTGAATGAATGATTATTTGTGCTATTTCTTTTTGACCAAATATTGCAAAATTTTGGATCCTCTAATCAAAAATTCTTAATAGAGATGAGGAAATTGATCTATCTAGATGAACCACCACAAATTCACTCGCTATAATTTCAGCAGAAAGGAACAAATCTTCCTTAAAGGGTACTGTAATCTTGTTAGAGCTAGTTGTTCCTGTTTCAAAAAAAAAAGTGAAAGGAGAGGGTTTTCCTTGTTGGGTTTAGCTTACTTGTTTCAATTATATATTATGTATATCAAATATATATACTTTGTATGAAAATTATTTAATTTAGTGAAGGAATCATGACATAACTCAAGCCGCGTGACTAGTTACAACGATAAGATAATACAACTATTGAATATAAGTTTCGAATATGAAAAATCACAAGCTATACGGGGAAAAATTAACTATTATTATAACCATGTGGAATTGTTAATTTTATTTAATAAGACCACATCATCGAGATGATGATGCTTTTAAGAGGGGAGGTATGTAACACCCGTGGTTTCTCTCTTGTTGTTAAAGGGGAGATAGGACTAATGGTTTCAACATTTGGTATTAGCATCTTTGTGTATCAATAATTAAGGGGACATAATGTCATTGTGATATAGTATTTCATTAAATACTTGGCGTAAATTTAAGCCTTGAAAGTGAATAGTGTTGTTGTTGCTCATCTTTATTAAATTACTAAACATTTAAGTTATGTTAAGGCCTTGACAGTTTTGATAGTTCGCTTAACGACCTAAATTGGAATGCGAACAAGACTTCCTGTTGATTTATAATAGGTCTTGATCTAACCATCCGATATTCTACCCCATCTGATGACTAATGCTATCATGGTCATATTCCCATGGATGAATAACGACAGTCGTTAGTCAAGGAATTAATCATTGAAATTGAGGACATCAATTCTCTCGGAGCATACTCAAGCAACTTACTTGATCAACGCTAATTTTATAACTAATTTGTAAATATATACATAGTAATATATATATATTACAAGTAGGGTAATTTACAAGTTTAAAATAGTTAAATAACTATTACAGGGGATGTATTAACTTTGTGTAAATAGGAAAGGGACAATTTAATCTTGTGGTATGGTTCTTAACCTAACATAAGAACTTATTGTTTGTGAATTTAGATTTGACATTACTCTGGCTATTCGAAAGGATGTATAAACATATTAAATTTTGTGAAGCCTAAATTATGTGAAGAAAATGACATACATATTGCTATTTGCATAAGATATTGGTAGGTCATTTAAAAACTTTATACCATCTAATGCTGCTCAATTGAATCAGTTGATGAGATGGCACTCTACCACCTAAACAACTATACTCATAGTTCTTTAATTGTCTATTTATTATTTCCACCAACTAATTTTTGAGGTGAGGTATTTTGGTTTAGCTAAATAGCCTTGCATGGCATGAAGTGTGACTTTGCTAAATTTAAAAAGCTAAAAATAGTTGGTTTGTAAAACATGGCGGCAAACTCAAAGTAACTTCTACATTAATGGCACTTAATACGCAATAAAATCTCACCTTTCTTGGGCAATGCATGGAAAGATTGGGGAAAATAAGGTAGTTTTTGGTATTGAATCACTCCATTATAAGAAATCCAAGAAGCTCTGCATGCAAAGAAAGTGGAACTATGTGTTTTGTGAGTTGCATGATGAAAACAACAATTGAATCTTAGACAACAAGTTTCTCATATTTAATAAATATCGAGGAAGCATTATGATCTATGGATAAAAGAAATTTTCTTCAAATATTTTGAGATTTTTCTAAGGAATCTTGAAATATTTGCAAGGAAAGAAAATATAGGCGTAACAGGCATGATATGTTCTAAACTCGTCATAAATACTTGCTCCATTTAGTAATTTTAGAAAAAGAACATTTCCTTAAATGAAATTTGTGTTTTTAATTTGGGTGATGTGGAATCAATTTAATTCTTACTTCTGTAGAGTGTGATTTACTATGGCTTTGTGATGTATGTTATAGAAAATGATTAATTGGGTACATGCTTCAATGTGGTTTATTATTTTTACGGAACAACATATTTCTTGAGTTGATTGAGAACTATTTATTTAATAATTAATAGGTTTGGCTTGATATGCCTAGTGTTTTTGAATTCTTATTACAGTTGTGAATTGATAACTACTCATACTATATAAAAATTTGTTTTAATTGTTACCCAATTCTTCTAGGATATATAAATTTAACAAGATATTGTGGAATACTAGAATTCGGTGTTTGGGAGGTTTTTTTGTAGATGACTTTCCTTGTCCTGGTAATCGTTAGATTTATGAAACTAGGTTTGATTCTTTTTAAAGAAATCAATTCTTGTGAAATCATGTTAGTCTTGTTGGAGGTATCATTTATGCTTAGTCAACCTGGTTTTATTTTGAGTAAGTAATTGTGTTGAGGATAAAACAACTGTATTTAATATTAATATCTAATTACGGATATTGAGGGTAGCTTCAGAAAAAAATACTAAGTCTACCTCTTCGACCCTTGGATGGGCATTCTAGAATGACGTTAATGGTTTAATCTTTGAGCTATGTATGAAAGCTCGATTGAATTTCTGAGTTTTCCCTAACCTCAAATTGTTACATTTTTGTTGCAAATTGAGCTCAACAATTGCTCATCAGGATGTTTGTGTATTGGTTACACTCACTCATATTGATCTCCTTTTTTATTCAATGTATTTAACACCTTCGGGGTTCAATATAGGTTGTGGTAATGTTATGTTTAAAATTGGTTATTGAGAAGATTAAGACCAGCTTGTATGCTCTAGTCACTTATGTTTTCATCTTAGCCTTGATAATAGAAATTGACATGCTCTTATGGAAGCTTTGTATGATATTTTGTGAGCTATATTTATTTAATTTTTATTGCTATGGAGTTCTTGAGTTGGGTTGTCCCTACAACACTATGCCAAGTTTGAAATTAAAGTCGTTTTCGACTAAAAACACCTTCCTCTTGATGGATTTGCAAGTCTACTATTGTTCATTAGGAAACCCTCCTAAATAGGTAATTTTATTTCCTTGAGATTGTGCATTTGTTCTTATGATCAAATGAGTTATGTACATTTTCTTTCAGTAGGTATATCCCTATCTCAATGTATGTGTTATTAAGAGTAGTTGTATTGATTTTTGAGATCCTTATGCTCTTGGCTATGCTTGCTAGGTTTATTGATAACCTTATTTTTGGATCAAAAATATGTAATAAAGGTTGATGATTACTTGTCTCTGGTATTGAATTACCATTTAATTAGTGTTATTAGAAGGGTTAGAGAAATGACTTGGGATGATTTCATGAGTTTTGATGATCCCTTGTGATGAGCTATTTAGTTTATCTGAAGTTGGTTTTATGTTTCAATTGTTTGAATCTAAGTCATTTAGTGCAGATGGAAATTTAAGTTGTCCATAATAGAAAGATTTTTGGCTTACGGATTATAAATTCATGTGTTATTACTCCTTCGTAGTAATTGATACAGAACAAAAATTTGCTAATCTTTCTAACCATACTTTGTGTTTCGTTAATAAACTAGTTGCATCAAGTTTATGTATTAACTTAGTGTGGGACAAAATGGTTAAGCTATATATATTCCTACACTGTCATGATGGGTTAGCTGGTTTTTTCATCCAACCGAGTCTATATGATTATGTTAAATCCTCCTGGGTGTTAGGAATCTAAGTTTAATTGTGTGGTATTCAAGTTCACCTAGAAGTGACTCTCTTTCTATTAACATACTGTATTTCATTTTCCTTAGTGAGTACGGTGCCTTCTTGACATTTAAAAATGTTCCTTTTTGATTTTTTTAGAGTATGTCTTGATTAATAGCTCGTTATGTCCTAATCTCTTTCAAAAATGGGTTAGTAGATCATTTTATTGATAGGATAGAGTCCTTGTCTTATTGCGGAATAATGGCACATTATCATTGAATATTGTTATGAGAAATTTTATGGAATATTGAATGCCCAGTTGGGCTAGTTAGATTAATTATAGTTATGTTTATCTCGACTCCTTTTCGTTAAGACTACATGATAAACTATTCTTTTAGGGACTGTTATATACTTATTGTGTTTATGGGATCTTGATATGCTTGATAACCATACTGAGCTGTGGAATTATGTTTCCTTTTTCCTAATCTTGGGATGTTCAATTAATTCTTGTATGTAGAGGTAAGTGTTGGCTATGGAATTTGTAGTATCGGAAATTAATCTGTTTGTTATCTTGAATGATGTTATGATTGCTTATCATCCTGTAGATAAGCATTGATTATACTAAAAATACTATATCAAATTGCATAAATTAAATTTGAAATCTTACACATTTTTCTTTGTTATTACATCCATTTAAATAGGATATGTTGTTCCTATATTTAAGGAGATATAATCTCCATAAATATCTCCACACATAACTCCAAAACAACTCCATGTTATTTTATGTGAGATTTTGTTTTCTCACAAAATTAATATTGTTAATGAATTGTTTACTCAACAACTCATAATTACATTTACAATAATGTAATTAATTATTACAAAACATATTATATTATCCTAGATAATATAATCACTCACATAATATTTTATGTTCACACTACAACATAGATATTCCTAACATTCGCCCCCTTAGTGTGAACATGGGGTAAGAGCTCTGGAAACATCAAACTTGTCAGAGTAGCCATTGCTACTGGATCTTGCTATTAATGATCATCCTTTTCATATGAACATCTTCATCGATTGATCACCTTCTAATGAAGTACCTTCCACCGAAGTATGGCAGTCAGAGGACCGTACGACAGTCAGAGGATTGTACGTAGATGCTTTTCCCCTGTAAGTTGAGTCAAGTAGTTTGCTTCTTCCACTTTTAGAAGCTATTCTTTAAGATGGATTTGATCAAGAAAACACCGAAATTTCCTGCATCAGACCTGCTTTGGTACCAAATGAAAATACTATATCAAAATTGCATAAATTAAATTTGAAATCTTACACATTTTTCTTTGCTATTACATCCATTTAAATAGGAGATGTTGTTCCTATATTTAAGGAGATATAATCTCCATAAATATCTCCACACATAACTCCTAAAACAACTCCATGTTATTTTACGTGAGATTTTATTTTTTCACAAAACTAATATTGTTAACGAGTTATTTACTCAACAACTCATAACAATATTTACTCACCCACTCATAATTACATTTACAATAATGTAATTAATTATTACAAAACATATTATATTATCCTAGATAATATAATCACTCACATAATATTTTATGTTCACACTACAACATAAATATTCCTAACATATAAATACCTTTAATTAAATACTCATGAAGTCTTGGCATTAATGCTTAGACCTTAGCTGACTTTAGGGGATGTATGAAATCCTTTGTTGGTTATGTTGAGAAAGACTTGAGATATTGCTTGTCTATGTTACTTGCTATATTTATGACTACTTAAAGGTTGGGTAAATGATTTCAGGCATGCAAGTATGGATTGCATGATGGAAATCATGTTACACTTGTACTTAATTGTTGAGTACTTATAGTTCTTATGTTAATCTTAGAACTTAAGTAATTGAATTTTAGTGGCAGAATAAGTTGTATTGAAATGTAAGACTGAAAATGATTTCTTTCTTGGCTCATTTTATTTGTTTCTCTTGGCATGTTTGGGAAAGAATGGTTTACCTTCTTAATTTCTGTAATATTAATTCATAAAGATAATGAGAGTTATTTTTATGAAATAACTAAGTAAAGCATGTCGTTATGATGATTTGGTGCTTATCATGCTCAGTTCTTGTGAATTGACTCGTGCTAACAATTTTGCAGATAATGCAGAGAAGGAAGGGTGAAGTATTTAGTTTTGTATATTATTTTGATTGAGGAAAGTCTGAAGATATGACTGATTTTAATGCTCTTAAATGAAATACTTCTCCTTGAATATGAGAAAGACCTTGCCATTTAATGTAACTATTTTTAAATCATTGAAATGAAGGATTTTGATCATTCTTGTAAACATGAATTGTACATATTCTTGTATGAATTAAGGGTTGGATTTCTTGTTGCAATGTATTGATTTAAAGGTGATTAATTATCAATGATGGATTTTAGATCTGCAATTAATATAGATAGATTACTTGTATCTAATATACTATCATATCAAGAAGTGGTATAAATACAATTTAGTAGGTGCTACACACAACCTAGGTGTGGATGCTAGGAACAAATAATGAACTATGAATGGAATTTTGATTATGAATATTATGTTATAATTAACAATGTGTTAAACCTACTTTGAAATAAGATCAGGTTACCAGTAGGTAACTGTCTAATTGTATATAGTATTATATCAGCCTACTTGTACTCTTTGTGTTAAGTTCATCAAAGGTTATGATTAAATATCCTTAACCAACGTGATATTCCTAGTAATAAGATTTACTATCTTAATGGCCACTATGCTAAGAAAGCAGCTGGATGATCTTGGAACCATAGTAAAGTTATGATAAGTGGGAATATTTGTGCTATAACTGATTTATAACTTAAGTGATGCTAAATCAGATAAAAAAAATATAACTATGAATTCTTGTGGAAGCAACACTAAGTCCCATATGAGGACAATACACATAAGCATCAATAAGAAGAGCTTATGGTGATCTGACACGAATATATTTTAAGAATGGTTTCACTATTTAGAAGTTGCTGAATTGTGATAATTCATGTTATGGGATATTTTTGCTCAAGATGATGAAATGTTTTAAAAGGGGTTGTTCCTTGATGCATCACTATGAGCACATAAGCATGTCGGATACAATGGAAGTAAGATGGGAACATGTGTACTAAGTCAAAAAGAACATAGTATTTGAACCTTAACCCTTGTCAACACTATAATTATCTCTAAAGGAGAATTAGTAAGTGATCATTCAAAAAGGGATTAAAGACCTTATGCAGGGAAAATGAGTGGGAAAGTGGTTCATTAAACCTATCTTATCAGATACTCAGATATATCTTACTTGATGTATATATATATATATATATATATATATATATATATATATATATATATATATATATATAAAATAATTGAATGCTCTTGTTTAAGCTGCAATTAAGAAAGTAACATGTTTATGATAATCCTTGGTTGCCATTGAAATTCTTGGGTTCTTTCTAAAAAGTATGAATCATATATAAATACTTAGTTTTATGTAACTTTCCTAAGGTATGAAATGAAGAAAGCATGGGCTTAATTGATTAAGCAAGGGTAGATTTTAATCTGTAATACTGGTCTTAGGCCTGAATGGTAGTGTTCTCCATTTATGGATAATTTGAGCGTGAGACCTAGAAAGGTAATAAAGTGTTACAGAGATTAAAAGTCTGAGGATCAACCTTAATCCAGACCTTAGGTATGACCTATTCATGGAGAAGGTTTTGTAAAACCTAAACTATTCATTAATGATAATAATTACCTTGAAAACATTAAACACCATACACCATGTACGAGTCTAGCATATGCTACATGGTCGTATCCCTATGATGATGGTTATCACCATTAGGATACTATTGTTTAACAATTGTAATGAGTTGTCTCATCAAGAGACTAGATTGTAGTATGGTGTTGTCTTAAGTACAAAACTTGATAGAGTTACAAAGATAGATTGGACCCCCGAGTACACACCCTTATATCAACTTATTATGGCTACAGAAGCGATGTGGTCAAGTAATAAGGTGAATTGTTACTGAAACACTTAATTTCCCATAGGGATCATAGAATGTCATAGAGGTATGTCTTCATGTAGGTTAAATTGGAATTATACCTCATTCAAGACTTGTAGTTGTTTACAATATTAACATTTGACTGCTAATCCATATAACTGAATAAGTGATGAAGGTGAGATGACATAATTCCATTAGCGAGTGTTCCGCCATGGAATTGAGGATGACATACATGACTCAAAACTTTGCACAAAGTGGTGTAAGCTACGATTACACTGTCAAGATTTCACCATTATCTAAGTTGTGAGATGATTGTGATTTTCATAGGTGGAACCAGTGCACAGACTTAGGGGTATTCACTTATATCATATCCTATTAAAGGAGAACCAAGGGATACATTTTATGTATGGGATCATACAGAGCATTGAGGGAGAATGAGTAAGTTCAATATTCTCTCATAAAGTTACACATGGTTCAATATATTTATCGGTAATGGATTACATTAAGGTTTATGTAGATTTAAATATATGGGTATTTAAATCATCTGCATAAAGTTAATGTTAAAAAAAAATCCTAGATGCGAAGTGACAAAAAGTGGTTGTTACACTTTTGGTCTTGCTTTAATTACAAGAAGTTCCTCCTATCCAAAAGAAAGTTAACATAATTTGTTTGGATAAAAATCATAAGTTCACACACTCAACCTTTAACCACGTGAAAACAAGTATTCCTCATTGGCCTATTTACCCTTTCTATTTCATTATCTATAACAATTGGTGAAACAACTTCCTCTTGTAAATATTCATTTAGAAAGGAACTTTTTACCTTCATCCGAATGAATTTCCAACCAAATTGTGCAACTAGAGCAAAGATCATCCTATTTTTTTATCTTAGTTGTGGAAGAAAATGTCTCCTCATAATCAATGCCTTCTTTTTGTGAGTACCCATTTACTACCAGCCTTGCTTTCTACTTGTCTATGGTCCCATCTGCTTTGTAAATTGTTTTGAATATCCATCTGCAACCAATGGGTTTCTTCCCTGGTGGAAGATTGACAAGCTGCCAAGTGTTATTTTTCATCACTGATTGATACTCAACGCATCCATGGCATATTTCCAAGCTTTTGAATGTAGGGCTTCTTAGACTATAGACAAATCATAAGATTTAATAACTCTACTCATCAAAGAAAAGTTTACTTCTTCTTTTTCTTTACTACAAGTTCATGGTCCAGTAGTGGATGTATTTGGTGGAGCATCTAATTTTGCATCTCGTATCATGTTAGTATACCACTTGGGCATACAATGAACTTCTCCCATGGGTTATGGTTCTATCTAATCATCACCATCATCATCACTGTCATCATCTGTGGGAACATTAGATTTTGGTTTTACAACAGGTGAAAAATCTACATCATTTGAGTCCAGAGGAGGATTCTCTGCTTCCTTATTCTCAAAAAACTCAACATCTATACTAGTGTAGACTTTCCTAGTCTTTGGATCCATCAATCTATACCCAAGAGTCTCTTCATTGTAGCCAATGAAGATGATTTTTTTGATTTCAAATCCAATTTCTTTCTATTCTCGCTTGGGTATGTCTATGTTTTCTTTGTACCTAAATACTCTAAGGTGTGCAATATATGGTTTCTGCTTTGACCATGCTTCATATGGTGTTACCCCATCAAGAGAAACTATGGTAGCTGTTCAATAAATAAACCGTTGTCTTTTCGCTTCTTCGCCCAAAATTTCCTTGCTATTCCATAATCATTGATCATGCATCAAACTATTTCCATAATAGCATGATTTCTTCTCTCAAAAACACCATTCTACTGCGGTGTGTGTGGAGGAGGCATTTTTCGACGAATCCTGTGAGCTTGTAGGTAGGATTTGAACTCATCATTGGTAAATTCCCTCTTCAATCTAATTGGAGAGTTTTGATGTGATGACCAATTTCATTCTCAATAGCCACTTTGAACTTCTTGAAGTTTGCAAAATCTTTACTTTTCTTGCAAATACAAAAAAACCACATTTTTATCGAATAGTCATCAACACAAAGCATCAAGTACTAAAATCCAGAATGAATTGATTGCATTAGACCAAAAATATCGGTATGAACTAGATCAATTTTACCATGAGCTCAATACGTACTCTTCTGGAATGAAGCTCTATGTTATTTTCCTACTAGGTAGTGAGGACACTTATCAATATCCTTCTGGAGAGATGGTAATCATTTTACCATATTGTACTAGTGAAGTGTTTAGGGATAATTAAAACCGATATGACCAAGTCTCCAATGTCAGTAACTATGCAGAGGTATAGATCTTAGACACAAGGTCTTGATCATATTTATGGAAAAATCAAGCTAGAACATGTGTCCCACATTGGAGGCTTTTGTAACTATTTTCGAGCCTCATGATTTGTCTCAAATTAAACACATTTTCTTTCCAAAATGACTATCAAAGTTAATTTTCAAGTTCGATCTAGGATTTGACTGATGAATAACATATTTTTAATCAACCCAAGGACATATAGTACATATGATAATCTACAATTGCATGAACCAAGGGGTAAAGAAATGTTCCCAATCCCCTAAACTATGTATAAAGAATCATCACCTAATAAAACATGGTTTTTCAAAGGCATGTACCTCATTGAAGTAAAAAAATCTCTATGGACGGTCATGTGTCAAGTGGATCCCAAATCAACATACCAAACATCACTAGATGACGTGGAGGATCACTGATCGAGCGGTGTACAAGCGATCTTTAGTATCGAATGTTCTTCTTACTCAATAATATTTTTTGCTTTGATGGGGTTTTATTTTCCAATTCCCCTTTTTATGCCCTTGATTATAGTTAGAATTTCCCTTGTGATATTGTTGGTGTTGAGGTCCAAAGTTGCTTGATGAACCTTTCTTATCAAAAGATTATACCAACAATCTTTCAACTCATGACCTCTTTTACGAGATAGGAAATTTCTTCTTTTGTTTGTCCCTTTATCGATGATGATTCAAATGTTGGGATTTTGATAGGAATTAGGTTTGATTTTCCTTTTCCTTTCCATTTTTACTAGAAGATAGTTCTTACTCCTCTTCATCATCTTTATTGTACATTTCCTCCGTTGTTATCAGAGGTTTACCATCTTGTCAAAACTCACTGTTTGATCTAAAAAGTTGAGTGTTATAAAAAAATGTGGTATGAAGGAGGGAGTTCTTTCAGAACAATGGGAATGAGATCTTCATCAGTGACCTCCTCTCCTAGGGCTAGAAGTTTGAACTTCAGGTGTGTAACTGACTCTACAAATTCAGTATTACATTCTTGTTATTTTCCTTGTACACTATGCTCAACTTATCCCACACTTATTTGGCTTATTTAGCATCATAAATGTGGGGTTGCACTTCATTGGACACTACAAAACAAGATTATCATCTTGGCCTTCAGATTGGATCTATCAAACTATTTCTATTGTGTTATATCGGGTTGTTGATCCGGTGACAGACCATTCACAACAGTCCAAATCTCTTCAAACTCAAGTTGTGTTTTTGTCTTCCATTCTACATAGTTATTTCCTCTTAGAAGTTGTGAATATAGAAGAAATAACTTGGGGGCGTTGGTGCCCATTTTGTAGAATAAACTAACAAAGCGTAAGGCTCTTATCACTCCAGGTATACAGTCTCCCAATCTATATATTTTCATTCCGATATACCAAACCTTTCTATATATACGCCCTTCTGATATACTCGTCAATACGTGGAAGAAGCTCACCCTTTCTATATACTAGGAAGTACGTAAAAGAAGAATTAATGTAAGCAAAAGAATCTAATACGTGGTACCAAGATAACAATGAAAGGGGTCTATGTGATTATTGACACTAGATCAAATAAATATCCTTATACGTGCGTAACTTCACTATATACTCGGATAATTTCTTAGTCTAGATTTAAGTCGAGAAATCATTCATAGATGGATGGGAGGGCTCAAAGTGTGTGCACTTGTGTCCTTATTACTCCTTGTCAATTTAAAGGGTTGATGCCCATATGACATTGTTGCAACTATATTAGGCATTAAGTGCAGCAGAGTAGTCACTTAATTTACCCGTAAGCGCTTCCCAAAGGCACTATTTATACCAAACGCTACGAATGAGATCCGGAGATCTCATGAGTGATACAAAACCAAATTTTTATTATTTTTAGTACAAATCTTTGCCAATTTTACAACAGTTACAATGGTTTGTGGTTGAATATGGAAACCTGAAAATTAGTATAATACACTGAAATATGCAATTACATCTAAAATTCTGAAAAAATTGAATGATAGGCAAAATGTTTTTGTTTTGCAAGGCCCCGTGGCCTCTCAAGCACTATGCACTAATCGAGCAAAAATGGCTTAAAATGTAGTTTTTAAGTATCACTCCTTTTGAAAAATATGTTTAGAATGAAAAAATAGGTGAAGTGGGAGAAATATTTTTTTACCCTTTTTATGGTTTTCTCCACTATATTTGGGGTTGGTTTTAGTTATCTCTAAGTTGTTTAGTGGGATTTTCTACCGCTAACTGTGGATTTAGTGCTAAAAGGACTGCCAAATCCTTACTATATGAAAACTTAGGTTTGGGGTGGGATTCAAACACAACACCTCCCACTCCCAATGTTAAGCTACTAACCAACAATCCACTACTAAATCTTGGCTTATGAAATGAAGAAAATTTTATATAAACAAAACAAACAATGACTAACCTTTTGTTAAAAATGCCCATGTTCTTTGTGTAGAGTCCATGTGGAATGAGTGATGTGGTTGTCTTGGTGGTTTAGGGTTCCCAAGCACTACTGATTTAATTTTTATTTTGTAAAGGAATTTGTATATTTTATCTCCTTTCTCTTTTTATTGGCCGATTTATTTAGAATTGTATGATTATCTTTCTATCGCCGTTGATTTGTGATTCTCCACCGAGTTTGGTTTTATTCGATTCTTTCACTTTGGATTGTATTTTGTGACTTTTTTTTATTTTATAGGTACGTGCATAGCTAGGAGGAATCAAACGATTAACCATTGTTATTTATTTTTCTTCGTGTGGAGTTTCTTTGATTTGGTTGCAACATTGTTTGGATGCAAACCGCCAATAAAATAGAGATAGCTTGGCTGGATTGTTTGGCATCGAAATGGATATCTTCACCCAATCAACACAAAACATGGATTGGATTTGGAAATAATTATTCAAATAGAACTCGTGGTCACCTCGGATAGAATGCAATCCCCCATAAACTCATCCTTTGAATCTTTTGAAAGTAGGATAAATACAACTTGGTGCAATTTGTGGAATGGGCTCGGTTAAGGAGGGATTTCTACAAGATGATGTCTCATCCTATGAAACAAATCAATTGGTATATGATTTCTTGTTCAACATTATAACTTGTCATGGCAATAATTGATAACACAGCTCATCCTTTGAATGGAGACTCGTCCATTTTAAACACAACTCATTGATCAAATTTCCCGTGCACGGTGCAACCAGATTTCATTTGCATACTTGATGACCTTCAAATTTAGCTTGAATGTTAATACACATAACAACTCAGTCCTCCAACTCTAGTACAAGACCCTCCAAATGTAGCATCCTACTAAAATAGTAAAGGATAATACCACCTCTAATTTTAGAGGTAAAACCCTAATGGGGAAAATTCATTTTTTCTAATTGATTTCGAATCTAATTTTTGAATCAAAATGGCTCTAGAAGCAATTTTTTTCGTGCAGTGCAAACATGCAAAAAAATCTTTCTAATCACCTAGAGAATAAATAGGAGGTTGTGGGAATGTAGGGGAATTTTGGGAAGCTATTAGAGGAAACAATGGCTCTCCGAAATGTATGTTTCTTCTCTAAGACTTTTCAAGCCTTCTACAACTTCTCTCCAACTTTACCAGAGCTTCAACCCGCTCTCGGTACCAAATGTAATTTTATAAGAGGGACAAAAACCTAGTTATTTTATTAATATGATGGAAATCAACATTACAAAGGATGTGATGTAATATTTATAGATATTATACAACCAAGTAAAAATAAATAATTAAGCTTCACAGTACAATCGGGAAACAATACAAACAAAAATATTGTTAAAACAATATAACAATAATTGCAAAAACCTCATGTATGTTTAATACAAATAAAATAGATGGTTATATACACATAACCATATAAGAATTATATATTACTTACCGAATTACTATAGTAAATACAAAAATAACTATAGTAAAATATGTTTTACATAACAAATGAGATCAAGTCTCAAGTGATCTTCAATACTAATAGAAAAATTTATAACTATAAATTTCATAGCTTAAAATTTCAAAGACCATGATGTCCTAGAAACTATTAATGCACAACATTGTCTCCTTCTCGCATCCTTAATGATGATTAGAAAGTGATTTTGGATAGTATTAATGCAATAACTAACCACTAAACTAACCTCTTTAGTTATCATTGGCAAAGTTAGATTCTTCCTAATTAAATAGGTCCTCAAGAGCTGCCTATATACATGTTTTATGGCCACCATCGTAACAAAAAAATTAATCTCAAAGTAAATTCAAGATACATAAAGAATATAATATTTATATATCATAGATGTAATGTGAAATCTTAAGTATATTGAATGTTTTGAACATTTATCATACTATTAAATCTTAATTATATTGAATGTTTTAAACACTTAATGTGAAATATTAAGTATCATGACAACATAGCTCTTTGTCTCTTTTTTTTTTTCTCTTTTTCTATCTTTGTATCTCTCTCACACTCTCTTTTCTCTCACTCTCACTCTCACACTATCATTTACTCTTTCTCTATCTCTCACTCTCACATTTTCTATCTCTTTCTCTCACACCTATTATCTCTTTCTACATCTACCCCTCTTACATTCCCTCTCTCTCTTTCTCTTTGTAGTTACAATTTAATTATTATACTTAATAATGTAATATTGTGTTGTCTCGTTACATAAATTTTATTAAAATTATTAATATTTGAGGAAGTGGACAACATTGACATTGGCATTATATTATTTTAATTGATGGCATTGAATTATTATATTACAACTTGAAAAAATTGAAAATTAGTAACATATAGATTTTAATTCCCATGTTTAAAACATAAAATAAATTAACACTAATAAAACATACTGAAATAACATACATATGATATCATACTAATCCACTTACATACAAGTTTTAATTTTTTTTGCATATATTATATTCTTTCAAAAATGCTTGATAGCATACAAAATTTCATCAAAATCAATGTCTTAACAAAGCCATGTAGGCATATACAATGATATACATAGACAAAACATAAATACATATACATCTATGCCAATATGCCATGAAGGCAAACAACAAAATCTGTATACATCTAAACTATGGGGTATCATCAAATAATTTAGTTCTCTTTGGGCACCAGGAAGATGACTCAAGAACATCATTATAATGCCCCTTATTCTCGCTCGGACCTCTTATGCTCATATGATGCTTGTAGATCCATCTATATATACAAATAAACAAAATACCCATTAGTACACGTTAGTGACATTTATAAAATGACACTACTAAAAATAAATACTTACTGCAATCTGATGATCACTATCAATCATCCTCTACTTCTCACTATCATAAAAAATTAGTACTAGATGCACAAACTAGAGTAAAAACTCCTCACGTGGAAACCATTATCACAAAAATTAGAATACACATGTGAATTTCATTAAATAATAAATGATGTTATTTAATATGATAAATTCATTATATAAATAAATTTACCAACACATATACCTATGTAAGAGGGATGGCAGAAGCTATGCCCATAGAAACTCCAATATCTAATGATTCAAGAATCTCAAAAGGAGACTGTAATGATGTCATCAACTAAAATAATAATAAAACTCTCGTTAGTAAATTCATATCTTAACTATAGTTCATGTTCTCTTCATGTATATGATTAATAAAAATAATAAAACTTACATTAGTAAATTCGTTAGCATGTGAACTCGCACCGACATTCACCTGTGAAGAAGGGGAATGTG
The DNA here is from genome assembly GCA_018340775.1 of Taxus wallichiana var. yunnanensis. Lineage (NCBI taxonomy): Eukaryota > Viridiplantae > Streptophyta > Pinopsida > Cupressales > Taxaceae > Taxus > Taxus wallichiana. The sequence goes on along the minus strand of CM031243.1, from coordinate 63,633,825 downwards.
ACATTGGATGCATACTTTGACCCTGTAATTTAATAAAAAATGCATGTGACTCATTAATTTTCATTCACAATTGATTAACATTATTTATTATAATATTTCGTACAAAATATATATTCAATCGCAACTAATTTCATGTAAAATTACCTGATGGTCAATACCAAATGTCGAATCTAGTAGACAATATGCGATGATGATATTCTCAAACACAGAATCGTGATGTGCCTCCTCTAATCAGGCACCCTACTCAGCCTATGGAGCTACCTCGTGAGGCTATGGAGCTGCCTCATGAAAATGTGGAGCTACCTCACGAGGTTGTGGATCTTTCGGCAAGACTATGGAGTGTCTTCTACACTGTGGATTTTCCACATTAACCACATACATTCCTATACTCCCACAAGAATGAAAATCTATAGTATATGATGTCTTCTCCTGGGAGAGATGAGTGTCATGATGAAACAAAGGATCGAGTAAAATATCTAATGGAGTCGAGCATCTAGAAAGCCTCCATTGTATCCTTCACAATAGAAGGGACTAAAATATGTTGAATATGAGGGTGAAAAATGGGCCTAACTAGATAGTTATGTAAATGATGTGCCCCCACCCTATCCTGTGCAGAGCCTTGGACTCTTCCCCAAAAAATTTCTAATGTCATAATAGTTAGGTATTTCACTTAGGTTGAACTCATAATAGAGGCTCCTCATGAAATATTGGGGCATGTCAAAATTATTACAAGGTGGTTGGTCAAAAACCATCCACCACCTATCACAAAAAATTGTTAATCCCCTTTTGATTGCACTAGTGTATGGGGAATCTTCTATAATCCAATTATAATGGTGCATTATTTTTGGATCTGTAAATAATTCACACAATTTGTCCTTTGTAATTTTTTTCTTTTTCACCGCTTCATAGGAAAACTTATCTCGAATAAACATCATGGGAGTTGTTTCTAAAAATATCCCATGTGTTAATTTAACCAACCAAATTTTCAATATTGGATAAAAATGATCCTAATTATGTGGCTAGGTTTTGATGGCAAAGTTTCGTTGCATTGGGGTTATTTAAAGTTTCTATTAAACCCTGAATTTACACTTTGTGGTTTGTAATTTCCCCCAAAATCTGTTGTTGGGTGTTAGGAGGATGTTTGGCAATAGAAGGGGGTGTTATAGGGATTTTTGTTCTTCCTCTTCATCTAGGGATGAATGACGGGATTTATTTGAAGGTAAAGAAACATATGAAAATGAAAATAAATAACAAATCAACAATTATCTAAAAAAATAAAATTTACAAAGAAAAAAACCTAAATCAACATTGACCGAGCTTCTTCTCTATCCACCATCATCGATTCAAGATTCCAGAGGTTTCAAAGATGAAAAAATATCTAAAATATGAGCATTTATTTCCTCATTCATGTTTTGGCTTCCTTTGGTTTTTTTTGTTTTGTTTTTGTAAATAAATAGCTCTCGGGTTTTGAATATTTTTTATTATAGTAAAAACAAGCACATTATAATGTGAGTGTGTTATAACACACTCATGTTATAATGTGATCAAAATACAAGTTGGAAAATCCAACCCATAACATGAGCCCAAAATTTTCATTCATGTTATAATGCAACCGAGCCATAACGTGAGCGCGTCAAGGCAAAAATAGCCAAAAATTGGATTTGTGTCCAATTTTCAGCCCCCCATATTTATGCATAATCCATATCCTACCATAGCTTCTGAGTCTCCTAATGTAGCTTTAGATTCTCATATTGTAGCTTAAGAGTCTCCTAGTGTAGCTTTAGAGTCTCATATTGTAGCTTCTAAGTCTCTTCTTGTAGATTCGTATTCTAACCCGAGTTGTCATTGATGCAAATGATCAAGGTGTTTGAGATTTAAGTGAAATGATTTAGATATCAAAGTATGTTTTTGGTGAGCTAAGAATAGCTTGTAGCATGATTAGTATGAAATAGTTAGAATAATTGACCGAGAGTCATGCTAGCAATGTTTTTTGTTTAGAGCTAGTTTGTTGTATGATGGTCACGAGATGATTGATGAATTAGTATGGATATAGAATATTGGTTTGAGGCTACAATTGAATGGTCTAGGGCCGCATTGATACATATGGAGATATACTTTTATCATAGTTTTTATACGACTGATTTTGGTGTTTTGGCCGACCTCCTCTAATTTGGCACTAAAATGTTCCATGCATTTGATAGGTTAACCCCTCTTTTGTTTTGGCACTAATATGTTTTGTGCTAACTATGCCCAACCTTCATGTTTTCTTAGTTCCAATGTTTAAGAAAGTGCACATGTATAAAAGGAGACATAAAATAATTATATGGTGATTGAAGTTGAGTGGAGAGAAAGGAATATGTGAAGAGTGAAGTTATGAAGGGAGTGTGCCTGCATGGAGAATATGGAGAAGTAGAGAAGGAGGTTGTGAAGGTGTATCATGAAGATAAATTTCTTAGTTTTTGAGAGTATGGAGTGATCTGATTGCACAACATATGAGAAGTGAATGTGCAATAAGTGCACAATATGTGTAAAGTGAGTGTGATGTGTTGAAAAAAGAGAAAATGACTGTGTGGAAGAATAGAGTGAGTAATGGTGATTTGCTGAAGAAGAGAAAGAGAAAATAGAAGCACATTGAAATAGTGAATTATAGAAGAGGAATGAGTAATAAAAAAGCATGGGGATTTGATAATGGAGTGAGGTGTACATCGAGAATAGGTGGAGCTACATTATGAGGGGAAGCATAAGTGCGAGCAGAGCAAGTGAATGAAAGTGTGAAAAACAATAAAGAGAAAAGTATAAAGTGATTTGATTTCATTAATTGGACTAGCATCCATGTTGAAAGAATGATTTTATCTATGTGTATAAAGTGAATGATTGAATTTCCATCGTAGTTGAAGAAGCAACTACGAAGGTGGATCTATATTTTTGAGGTCGGTGCCTCACAATTTGGAGATTGGTGTCTCTAGTGGGTTGGTACTCATGAATTAGCTAAGTTGGTGCTCAACATTGGGGATTGGTATCTCTAGTAGGTTGGTGTCTATGAATTATCTGAGTTGGTGCTCAACATTGGGAATTAGTGTCTTCAATGATTTGGTGATCACGAATTAGATGAGTTGGTTCTCAACATTGGGATTGGTGTCTCCAATAGGTTGTTGCCTATGAATGTATATTGAAATATTTTGGGATTGGATTTGGATAGTATATCCAAATAGTCTTTTCTCTATGGTTTTCTCCCGAAAGGGTTTCCACATAAATCATGTGTTGTGTAATTTTTATATCTTATGTGATTGTTGTTTTTATGGATGTTAATGTTTTAAATAAGTAAAAGTTTATATAATATTGATTCACCCCCTCTTAGTATTAGTGTGTGTTCTTAAAATGGGGGATGATGAAGGTCTATAATGAATAAATATATGGATAAGAGCATACAATGAGCATAAACAAGTGAATATAATGAGATAAGTAGACATAATGAGTATAGTGTGTGAACATAAGGAAGAAATGAGGAAAGGGTAAAGGAACTATGGTATAATAGCAATATCACTCAAATATTGTTGTCTATCTGATGTGACCAACTCCAATCACACCCCAATCTTAGCAAGCCCCTCGCAACACCCATTTAGGAAGAAAATACATCAGTACCCCTACACAAGAGAAATGGTTAAAAATCTTGAAAATGAGGCATATACACAATCCAAGGGTAAGTAATAAGTGTTCATGTAGGGATATGTAAAAAAGTATGATTTTTATGTGTAACATATATAATATGATAGGTCTTATCATTTTGATTCCAACATAATGAAGGTTTGATAAATGGAGCTTTTGGGTTGAACATATGGCAATTTTTGTGTTTAGGATACCTAAGTATAGGAAATATTAGTTTGTTAAAGTTTCGGATGAGTATAAATAGGTTGAATTTTGTATTATTAGTAATTCATTTGTATCTTGTGATTTAGTAGTTTGAGTTCTAACTAGTTATTATACATGTGCAACATCATACAATTTTGTTTTGGATTACCCATGTACATGAGCATCTAGACATCCATGAGCCTTTGGTATTGGTGAATGCACGACACCCTTTTTTTTCTTTTCCATTTTTTCAATGATTTTTCCAAAGTTAGCTTTTATTTTCCCTTAACTTTAAGAATTTCCATATTATTTTAGTATATGACAAAGGTTTTTTGTACAAAAGAAAATCAACACGTGACCTTCTTCGCACTTGACTTCCCGAGGTCGTGTCGAGACAACTAGTGTAGAATAGAAATGGATGTGTGTGTGTGTGGTGATGATGGATAATATAATGATGCAACCTTATATCTTTGACATGCAATAATAGGATCTACGAATCTAAGGAAAAGAATTCTCTCCTAACTTGAAGTGGCATGATGGATCGATCGATATGATAGCTTCTCGGAGACTCCAGTCAATATCGAGCTCTACCGAGATTCTATTCACTGGTTGTTGAACACGCGGAAAGTGACCTGTGGGTGCCTCGTATAGATTTCTAGAAAAGGTCATGGAAGTAAGAACGAGAGGTGTAATGAAACCACAGGGACTATGGATGATTTTCTAGTCTATTCGAGAAGGTCTTAGCCTAATATGCTGCTACATTAAATATTGAAAGTTGTGCAATGATATCGGGTGGAAGTGGTGATGATCTAAATACTGATGTACGTAAACTAGTGTTGATATCTAATTAGCTATCGTGTCCATTGTGTTTCAGACTTGAGGACCACAACCAAAAACTTGTGGAGGTTATGGTCCCGTTATGGTCATGTGCGTAATCAAACCCTGTTGCCAAGATCAGTCCAATAATCATAGGCTTGATTATCTGTGATGTTTAACATGTTTAGTTGTTATGTTTTCTCAGAGAATGTAGCAGGTGTGCATAAGACTGTCAAATGTAAACTTTTATCAATGTTTATTATCAACTCTAGCCCGTTGGGTTGTGGGACCAAAGGATCACAACCATATGTCTTTTCTTGTTATGGGCCATTGATGGTCATGTAGAATGTATTGAAATGATCTTGATAAAAACAAACTAACTATAAAAGGAAATATAATCTATATTTTTGGCATTTTCACAATATATTAGAGAAAAACAATGAAAGCAAACTAATCTAACAAAAGTAAATGTTTTTGATATTTTCTAGTTTTTAAGCAATGCATTCTAATCTAATAAACAAACTAAAGACAAGTAATCAGCCGATGTAGCTGGTTACTTGTGTGAATATGTGAATCTAAATCTAAAAAAATAACCTAATCTAATCAAAACCCTTCAAACCCTACCTCAGAGGTGAAGAACAAATCATGACCCTAAAAGAGTTATTGTTCCCCATAACTCCCCTAGTAATATCAAAGAGAAAAATTTCTAATGATTTGATCTACTTGTAAATGTATAATCAATTGAAATGAAAAATTTTACTACTCTATTTGATATGTAATTGAAACTAATGATTCAAAATTGACAATTTGGAAAATGAAGCAAACAAACAAGTAATTCTAACCTTGATAAGCAAGAGATTTGGAAAATCTAGTTGTATCTATGTCTATCCCCTTAATTTGTTCCTTTCTTTCTTTGTGTGTTCATATGATTCCAAGGAATTGGGAATGCAAGAACAGTAGTAGAAGAAGATGCTTGAGAAATGGTAGCTTGAAGGCAGTCTAGTTGCAATGCAAGTAGAAGAGATAGAGATCAAGATATATGAGATTAGTTATGCAATTCCTAGCAGGATTGTGGCAGCAATACTATGCAAGATACACAAAATTCTCAAGCCTTTTGCTTGAACACAAGCATGGAATATATAAGAATTGGGGTTGGGATGTGCCTTCATGCATAAGGCAAGAAGAGGCAATACTAAATAACTAAATCACATACAAAAATTGAAGAGGGAAGGAGAACTAAATAATGAAAACTATTTTTAGAAAAATCGGTTCACAAATGCATCCTAAAAGTAAAGTTAAGTGAATCGTTGCATGTTAAAAACACACATGATGGAATCATCACGAGAGGAAGTGTGACTATATCCTAGGGATTTTGGATTAGTTGAATCAGGCTGAAATGAAAACTCTATAGAGGGCAGGTATTTGGAGGATTTCACGGGTGCCCCATGTCACTCTTTCTAGTCACATACTGTGTGACTTGTTTTCTTACTGGGATGCAGACCGGGAAACGTTCCAGTTGCTAGGTGTAAGGGGTGAGTGGACCATCACCCTGGAGGATGTATACCACATTCTTGGACTCCTAATACTTGGGAGGAGACTGACCCTGAAGATAGTAGGGTCAGATTTGAGATCACTTAGTGGGCCACATACATAGGGGATGCAGTGGTCTCTTTTGGCTCGAAGAAGGGGTTTAGGGTCCAATCCATTTCCAATACTCCTATTCCTATCATCTATAAAGCCATCATGGGCATCTTGTTCTCTCGATTGATTAGGAACAAGGGAGGTAACAAAATTCTTTAGTGTTGGGCTCCTATTATTGCAAATATCGAGGGTCATGACCATATATACTCCTGGGGAGAAGACATTCTAGGGACTACCTATCATGATCTATACATGGTGGTCAGGATATAGGGGCGATCACGATCCATCCCATGTTGGTTACGAATTGGGTCTATCATTGCATCACCCCTTATGGAAGGGGAATACCAGGACTGAGGATCTCGGGAGCTATTTTAGGTAGTGAGGTGGATAACAATATTGGTTCTTCGAATGCAACATCAGCCAGTGGCCTCTCTGACTATGGTAGATATGGTTACTACACCCTACTAGTACATGTCGGGTTATGGGGCCAAGAGGTGACTATAGTGGTAGCTTGCTCTACCACATGACAGCTTAGTTTGCTGTAGGCGGGATGAGTTGAGATTCATCCATTCAACCGAGTTCCTCAATAGTTTGGCCTCCCTTATGTTGACATACTTCCTCTAGTGGTACTAGTATACAGGACTATTCAAGAGGCCCGAGAAGGTCCCTAGAGGATATCTTGGATGGACATTGGTTACCCTGTGTTCCTATTACAATTAGGCATGTGGTCCACACTGACGGAAGCTAGTGCTCCTCGAGCACCTTTACTCCGGATTGTGGCTGCTCCCACTCATAGCCAAGAGGAGGATGAGCCTATTGATGTAGAATCTGAATCGAGGAGGAGTCGGTTGGAAAGGAGATATAGGATGATGGGTTAGGTGGTGAGGTAGCTGGGGAAACCCACATAGAGGAGGAGGAGAGTGATCCCGAGTGGCATGACACTCAAGATATGCTAAGGGCAGCATGGGAGGAGGCAAGTGTGGAGAGGGATACCTTGGTCTTAGAGGGACCACTTCCTCAAGATGGAGAGGGAGATGATGAGTCCGTGATGGGAAAGTGTCTCACCTCTAGCTTTGGGGAGGCCCCATAGCCACCAGTAGCAGCAACAACAACCACTGACCCTACTTGGATGCTTGGAGATCCAAGTACGTTGATACTCTTCCCTTGACTTTGTTAGTTGGAAATGTTAATTGGCATTTATTTTCATTGTTTTTTTCTAATTTTATAACTCACCATTTATTCTTCTATTCTTTCTTATAACGACTAAAAAGGAGTGGCGGGAGCATATTAAAAGGGTGTGCGTGGACACCCTATTGATTCCCTCAGGGAATACTTGAGATGAGTTGACTATTGATTCAGACCAGCCACTAGTAGAATGACATGACATACTAACGTGTTTGCACCTATCTGGAGGATAGAAGAGGTGGTGACCTCTCTTTGTACTTAGGTGGTTGGGTATGAGACAGTTGAGTGAATAATGAGGTAAAGACAATCTCACAAATGAGACCACATCCAAAGAGCCACCACCACAAGCACTCACTTATCATCTTCATCATAGACATAGAAGGGGTCCCGTGATGTAGCCGTGCACCATCCGAGGGATCCTAGAGGGATTGATCAGGCCACTGGGCCTCTTATTGATTTTGTTACAATTTTATCAAGCATTATATGATTTTTGTATATTTCTGGGCTCATTGAGAGCATTTTGACCATGCCTAGTGCATGATGGCATTGTATACAAACTTGACTCACCATGATATATACAAACTCTTCTTTTTGGTTCGAAATCCATTGTATCTAAGTTGAATTCCTTTTGGCTTATCTCACATGTGTACTCTAGATGTTTAGAATTTCTACTTTTCTATGCTTTTCAGAATGTATGCAGTGGATGTGAATGATAACAAAATGATTTCTTTTTTTGTATTTTATAATGCTGATATATGATAATGCAAACACATTGTAATGTTGAAATTTAGTTTCTTTAAACAACCTTTGGTACTTCATATTGTTTTGGAAAAACTTGGTTATACAGTGATATGATAAGTGAATGAACTTTCCCCACTCCTAACCCCACACAACCAGTAAGATGTGAGGGCTCAACACCAAGATCCAGAAAGGGCACAAGTTATGAAATTTGTTGAATGGTAATGATGAGAGAAAGACAAGGTTTTGACAAAACCAAATTGGGACACTACAACCTCACTCTACTCAAGTTTAATTCATAGTTTATAATTTGAATTGATTTCTAGTTTATCTAGACTTATATCTATAGATGGCCACTTGGTTGAAAAATCTAGTTTCAAGGTTTTAAGCTCTTCTTGGAATTGTGGACATTTGACTCACTTTGTTTTGACTTATGATGTCACAATATTTCAATGAACTGTTTCTAATTTTCAAGTTTTTCAAAGAGACCCCATACACCTTGCCCCATGCTACCAGTAGGAAATATGGGCTTATCACCATGGTTAAGGCATAAGAGAGTAAGGGAATTTATCTCCTTTCTAAACCCTACATCACTAGTAAGAGATGTAGGCTCAACATCGAAGGTTGGTAGGGCAGAGAAATGTGTAAAATAAAATTTTCTATGGATTTTCATTTGACTTATTTATCTAGGAAAAATGGCTAGAATGTTATTATTTCCAAAGAGATGTTTATGGGATAGATGTGACACCATGAAGCTTCTAGAAAATACTATAGGCAAGGAAACCTAACCTAGAAGAAACTATAAGCATAGTTCTTGTCAAAGCTTTGTCTTATCTTGTTTGAATTGATGCAATGATTTAGACACAATTGATGACATTATGGAGATTTGTAGAGGTATGATTTGAATGTTTTTCCAATGTTTTTAGAAGTTTTTCAAAATTTCTATAAGAATAAGTCCCTTGATCAAAAATTTTACAAAATGAACTGGAAAATGAAAATGCAATGTAGATGCAGTAATGTACATATGAAAATGTTAATGGATCATGTGTAATACCTCTTTAGGTGAAGAGAATTCAAAGATTTGTTAAAATCCTCACCCTCTAGTGTACATAGGCAAAATGTTCAATTTTTATAGTCTTCTATTACTCGATATGGACCCAACCACCTGGGTCTGAATTTCCTTCCTTCATCGGTATTTTTGTCTATTCAGTTGTATTTTCTTAGAACCAAATCTCCCTCATATATTTCATGCTCATAGACTTTATTTTTGTATTTCCAAGCCATCCAGTCAACATAAATGCTATGTCGTTGTTCAGCATTGAGTCTAGCCTCATCAATACTTTCTAGCTGAGAGAGTTGTGCTTCTTGATAGCCTTATTCTCCCATAATTCCTTGCAACAATATACGAAGACTAGGTATCTCAACTTCGAGTGGTAAAACCACTTCTACACCAAATACCAAAGAAAAGGGGTTGCCCCTATCGACATTCTTACTGATGTCCGATAGGCCCACAAGGCCAGAAAAATATTTAAATGCCAATCTCATTTGTTCTCCTTGACAATTTTAAGGAGAATAGATTTCAATGTCTTGTTTGTAGCCTCACCTATCCATTGGCCTAAGGATAATAGAGAGAAGCCATGTGGTGACTTATTTTGAATTTTTCACATAGTTCACGTACTTCATCATTTTTGAAGGATGTGCCATTATCTGAGATAATGACTTGTGGGACCCCATACCTACAAATAATTTGGTTCAAAATGAACTTTGTGATTACTGATCTAGGCATAGTGGTAAGAGGCATGGATTCTACCCACTTAGTAAAGTACTATGTGGCCGTGATTATGAAGTTATGACCATCTATTGATGAGGGAGATAATTTCCCTATCAAATCCAAGCCCCATGTGGAAAAGGGCCATGGTGTTGCAATTGGTTATAGAGCCTGTGTTGGTATGTGGATCTCATGGGAGAACTCTTGACATTTATGGAATTTGTGCACAAACTCTACCGTGTCATGCTCTAACATGGGCCAAAAATAGCCCATCCGATGTATCTTCTCGAGTAGTGGTGTGGCCACCGAAGTGACCTCCACATACTCCACTATGTGATTCATAAAGAATATTTTCAGATTATTCTTCATCAACACATCTTAGAAACATTCCATCAAAGGCTCTACGATAGAGCACTTGTTCCAAGATGACATACTTGGTGGTTATTATACGCAACCATATTCTTTACTTGTGAGGTTTCCCCTTATGGATATGTATGGTCCACTATGAAATTAATGATGTCAGTGTACCATGGACACGTAGAAATGGGAGGCTTAGTTTCAAAAAATACACACACTCGTTGGGAAAGTCTAAATTTACTAGATCACCTCCATCCAACGGGTTGTCAGCCAACCATCCACAATGATTTGTCCTTTAATGGATTTCTAATTAATAAATGTTAACTCAAACTCGCCCATCAGATTTATGAAGTGTCCAACCTTCTTAGATAAGGATCCTTGCATGAGAAACCTCTGCATAGGTGATTGATTTAACGATAACCCTTCTTTCTTGGTTTATCATGTAATGCCTTAAGCACTTTGTTACGAAGACTATAGTAAGGCATTCCTTCTCTGCTTGTGTATAATGTGTCTCATAATCAAGCAATGTCTGAATAATGAAATAGACTGCACATTCTCTTTTATCATCATCTTCTTGAGCCAACATGCAAGCTAATGAGACATCCGTAGCTCGTGAATATAGGATCAAGGGGCGATATGACCTAGGCAGCATGAGTGTGGGAGGAGACAACAAGAACCATTTAATTGAATCAAATTCATCATTACATTCTTCCATCCAATCAATGCATCAATCCTTTTTTTTTAAATGTTGATTAGGTGAATAAAAAAGGTCAAATTAGGGATAAACCTTTGGATTGCAACGAGTTTTCCAAGAAAAGTTCCGATGCTAGAATCATCTGATGATGGAGCCATTTCTAGTATAACTCAGATTTTGGTTGGGTCTACATCAATGTGAATATATAATGTCTCCCAAAATCTTGCCTCCTATTACTGAGAGAACATGCATTTTTCTATATTCAATGTGACGTCGTATTTAATTAAGTGAGAAAGGATGATACGAAGCACCTCTGGGTGATCACAACATTTTGTAGACTTAGCTAGAAGGTCATCCACGTAGGATTCCACAATCTTATATATAATATCATAAAATATATAAGTCTTCACCTGTTAAGTACGTGGCACAAGAGTTATTAATCCTAAACAACATGAAAACATAACAAAGAGGTTCCCTAAGGAGTTATGAATGTATTTTTGGCTCGATCCTCCTTAGAGATTCTAATTTAATTGTACCCAAAAAACCCATCCACGAGAGACAACAAATAAAAGATAGATGTTGTCTTGATAATAAAATCGATGGATGGTAATGGGAAATAATCTTTTGGACAAACCTTGTTGATACCTCAAAATTCTATGCAAATGTGCATCTTTCCATTCTTCTTGAGAATGGGGACAATATTAAACACTCACTATGAGTAGTAAACCGACTTGATGAACCCTACCTACAGGAGTTTCATCAGTTCTTCCTTCACCACAAGGGCCACCTTTGGCTTCATGGGCCTTGAATTTTTCTTAATTTTCTTAGCATATGGATTGGTGATGAGGTTGTGAATTGCAATGTGTGGTGTGATTCCCATCATTTCCTTGTAGCTAAACATGAAATCATTTTTGATGCTCCTTGAGGATATGGGTATGTATTTCAACTTTCATGAGAGTTGAAGAGGATCCCGATTTCAAAATTTTTGTTCCTCCTTCATCCCGATGTTTATAATGATTGTTCCATCAATTAAGGAGGCATTAAATTACTCAAAATCAAGTGGGGCTAGAGGTAACTCTAAATCCCCCTCTTCTCCTACCTCATAAATTTTGAGTTCCTTCCCAGGGGAAGATTCTATCATGGGATTTCCAAAATAGGAAGAAGAGTGTGGAATTAGGGAAAGATCAACCTCGTGATGAGTAAGATGTAATTATGCAAGATCATTTAGATATCCTAGAGTTTTTTTATTAATTTCAACATGATCTAAAATGACAGACTCACTCTTAGTTTCTATGTATGTCAACATTGGATTTATCACTATTTTATGAACCAAAGGTTCAACATGAATCGAGACTGTAAAGTTTGTATCTTCTAACTCATTACTTGGGCTAAAGTGAGAAGTGGAAGTTTCTATTGAGAATGAAGGAGGTTCTGCTCTCATAGAATTTATTCAATCGATATGAATTCAAACCCCTTTGTTAGATTTAGCACTATTGTTTTGTAGAGTTGTAGATTCTTAGCTCTAGTCTCATATACCTCAAATATCTAATTTGCAACAAGTTGTAAATCACCCAACACCCTAATATTAAGAGCACCCATTATTTTGGCTACAATGAGACCAAGTAGAAGGGATTCGTATTCAACCCCATTATTTATACATTCAAATTTTAACTTAAAGGAAAAAGGTAGAATCCTTCCCTTAGGAGAGGTAATAATTACACCTACCCCAGCACCAAAATGACACTTGGCTCCATAAAAATGGAGAGTCTAACAATTACTTGGAAAAATGGATGTTAGATCATCCTTTGCATCCTCTTATTTTACCTCAATTACTTCAACCATACAAACTTCATCTGTTGGAAGAGAACCGAGTCCTAGGGTATGTCCCATACCCATAGAATCAAAAGGAAGGAGAATAGGTAAATCCTTCTCCAATAGCTTCGATAGTATTTTTGTGGTTCCTAATGAAACTATCTCTATGATGACAATTTCATCTTTGACTGTCAGAATGCCTTCAATCAAACCCGTGACTTATAATTTCATTTTATTAATCATATTTTCCTTCTGTACTCGAGATTTTAGGTTTATTTAACTAATTTGTAGGAAGCTCAAACTCAAAGTGGACCCTTGGCCTCTTTTTCAAGTTAGCTAGATGTATGTTGAAGGGTTTTGGATCACCCTGTGCCATAAATACCTTCCCTAAATGTAGGAACTTGAATTCTGAAACAAAGTGGAGGGAATTTCCTTCATGCGATGAATCCAAGGATGACCAAGGATCATATTATAGTTGGTTTCCTGATCTATAATATAAAACTCAGTTAGAACCATCTTAGGCCCGAGGGTGACTGGAAACACTATAGTTTTGATCGACGTTACCTTAAGGCTATCATAACTTCTCGGGCGCGTATTTTGCGTTGCGAGATAAATTAGTCTCTTCGTAACCTAACTTTTAAAGGAAAGAGAAGGGGACTATGTTAACTACTGCCCCGTCATCAATCATCACATGCTTTACATAGTTGTTGTAAATCTAGACTTGTAAAAATACATTAGATCACCTCTACGAGCTATTTCAGCATTCATGGGCATCTTGCTGATGTCAAATATGAATCCAACATCTCTTTTAGGATGCCTTGGAGGATAGACATAAAATTCCACATGGTTTATCTGCGCCTCTGGAGGAGGGGTGACGTTAATCAAATGGCCAAGACCTAGTGCTTCTAATAGAGTGACTTTGTGAGCAGGGGAATTCTTCAATAGATCCAAGAAGGAAATGTGAGATAAGGTCTTGGTTAGATCATTGATCAAGTCATAAGCTCCTATTAGATTTCCTAACATATTGCAAATGTCATCTGATATATTCAGGTAGATCGGGATTGGTTGCGAAGAATAATATTTGGTTCTAGTGGCAAAGCATTAATCTGAGGTTCAATATCTAACTCCACCAATCCCACAATTTTTGTTTGTTGGTGACCATCCAAAGGAGGTGCCACTTGTGGGTTTGATGAAGTTGAGGCTTCATGATCATGGGTCCCTATTACAATACCTTTGTTTGAACCATTGGGATCTATTCTACCATCCTTTAGGCACTAGGGAGAGGATCATTAAATATTCTAAGTGGTGTGTTCTATGGGGATACTGGTCCCATGTAGGTGTTATGAGTTGGCGTTGTTGGGTTTTCCAAAAATATGTCAACAAATAACTATCTTTGATCCTCTAAAAATAATGTAGAAACTTGTTGCAATCACGACATGTTCTTGTGTCATGCCCGCAAACCCTATGGAAACCACAATATAAATTAGGATCATAATCTTGAGGCCTTTGGTTTGCACCTTGTTGTGGTCTAAAATTATGATTATTGTTCAACTGTTGATTGTTATAGTTAAAATTTGGGAACCCCTGCCCTTGGTTTTTGAATTGGTTAGGATACTTGCCTGGGTATTGGTTAGGGCCTTGGGTCTATGTTTGTCTTGATTGCTGAGGTTGTTTTTTTGTTTTTGTTAATGATTAAAATATATAGTGTTGACTGAGGGTGAGAAGTTATTTTTCTCTGATTATTTCCATTATCGTTGTTATTGGTAGTATTTGTATTGGAATGACTAACACAATTAGGCTTCTTGGGCTTGTCATTAACACCATCCATCGTGAATCCATGGTTATTATTAAGGACCTTCACCCCTTGATTATTGCTTGTGTTTTTGGACTAACCAAATTTATTTTGGCTAGGAGTGACTAACCTTCCATTTGCTCCATACGTCTTTCGACCATTGTCAATGGATTCTTGGTAAATTTTAAGAGCATCCTCTAGCACCTCTTCATAGCTCCTTAGAGTGAAATTTTAAAATTATTCCTTTGTCTCCCTATTGAGGGAATGGAGAAAAAAAACACAAAGTTCCATCTAATCCATATTTGGAGCGTTTGCAGAGGAGTAGAGAACTTTTCACCACCTTTGAATGAAGTGGCTTCATGAACTCGTTGTGCTCTTATTTGATATGAAGGAATTCTCTGATTCTTGTTCTCAAAATTTTTTTAATATCAAAATCCTTAATATATTCTGATATGAGTTTCTTAAAGGAGTTTATTGAAGCCTTTGGTATCCTATAGTACCAATCGAGAGCAATATCTTCCATGTTGGGGTGTGGAGCTTGTTTTTGGTCTTCTTGAATCAGTGTTGAAGTGTTGGAGCTCAAATGGTTAAGTTTGGAGATTTTTGAAGAATTCTATAATTGTTTGTTGTGATATTGTTGTGCAAGAGCTATGCCATTGTTGTGATGTTCTTTGTTAACATTGGGACAGCTTTTTTCAGCCATGGGAAGTTGAAAGATCGCGAATTTCAAACTTCTAGGGTCGGCTTTAGGGCTTCTTAGAAGGATTTTAATCCTATAAATAGAGGTGTTAGGGTATCTTGAAGATATCTTGAGTGTTCAAGAGGTCTTGAGTCTTAATGATCAAGAGTGATCAAGGATATGTAATTGGGTGTCAATTATGGTTTAGATGTGGTTTAGCATCTTTGGAATTCTCGTTATGATTTCATAATCGAGAGAAGATGTAAGAGTTGTTTTACTCTTGTTGATAATAAAATCTGAGAAATTTATTGGTGGACGTAGCCCACATTGGGTGAACCACGTTGAAATCATGCATGATGCGCAGGATCGAGAAGCAAGCATGTGAAAGGGAATATAGGGGAGGCACATGCACAAGAGGAAGGAAGAAAAGAGGGTGCACAAAGGAACTGAGTCTATGTAAAAGCATAAGAGGAATGCCAGGGACTTAGATAATTGGAAGGTAAGTCTATAGAGGTGCATGCAAGGAGTGCATGATGGGATATGAGAGAAAATAGGGGAGTAGGAGGAAGGCATGCAAGGTAAAATGGAAGGAGATAGAAGAATGCAAAGGGGAGTAGGAAGGAACGAAAGGGTGTGTAAAAGGACTACAAATTTTCCAAGGTGTTTAAAAGAACTATCTTAAGTGCACACAACCTAAAATGTGTAACACCACAGTCGGGATGAAAATATAAGTTATCTAGATAACTACGAGAGATATTTGGATAACAAGAACATACATATTTTAAGGCCTGTTATGCCTAGGTTATATTATATTGTGGACCAATATTACACATCTCAGTAGATTGGTGCATCACGAGTCATTGTGTAGAGAATTACCCTGGTGTAGGAAACTATTGGATGGTTTGGTTTTAGGTGGTGTTATTTATCGACCACATTGGGACCGTGTCATGTGGATATAGGATGGTTTTGAGTATATCATGTGCATGTGAGGAAATGGCATTAGGAAAGTTGATATGGGATCATCCAAGGAGTAGAAAAATATTGCATCAACAAAGTAAAATATATAGTATCCTACACCACCATACTTACTTAGTGTGGGTGTAGGATTATATCTACAAATTCACAAACCTAAATTTGGTTCCCTTCCCTCTTTTGAAAAATTGGCATTTGCACTAAAAATACTCTATTATGGTAGTAAGTGGGTTATGGTAGACTAAGATGAATATGAGTGTGTTTAACTTTAATATCCACCATAAATTTGTAGTCCCCTTTGACCATTTTTAAGGATCTTTCCTTTTAAGAGAATCCAATTGGTAAATCATAACCATCTTGGCCATACGGTAGAGTGTGGAATCCGTTTAGTAGGCATAGTTTCTATGAGTAAGGAAATTGTGAAGAAGGTAATGAATTTATAATACTAAGGGTGTGTTAAATGTTTGATTCTATGCCATAACATTGATATCTATTGACATTTACCAAATAATGGTTTTTATAAAATTGGACAAGTATGTATGTATAAAATATTATGATATATATTTTTATTAATGGAAAATAGTTTTGAAGGGACTATACCCTGTTACAAGGAAGGCTCAACAGAAAGATAAAATAAGAAAAAAACATCAAAAGAGGATCAAAATCTAGATAATATATAAATTTCAATAGTATCCCAAACAAAGCTACTATGAAAAAGCAAAACATGCAAAACTCGCAACTAAGCGACAAAAACATCATACTATCCGAAATAGAGAAGAACTAAAATGAAACCAACTAGTCCAAGGGGTGTTATTTCTTGGAGGCCCTTTCAATCCTTGATTTGATTGTGTGCAAAGAAGTGAATAGCACTAGAGTGGTAGTGTGCATTGGATCATTCACGTTCAACTTTGAGATAGCCTGATTTCTTTCCTTTTCAGTCCCCCAAATGGCTTCAGGGACCCCACTCAACATAGAGATGCTTCTAACCTGTTGCTCCAGAAACTCACTAATGGCGTTGAAAATGGCCATATTATGATCATGTATGTCTTTGGCCCTCCCCAATCTATTGTCTAGCAAGTTTAACTTTCTGTATATATCCTTAGTCTGATCAATTTCAATATCCGCATCATCATTTAGCTTTCTTAAACATGATATTATTAAACATTTACTCGAGACTAAATAAAAATTCAATAATAAAATATCTTTACAAAATCATAATAATAAAAAATTGATGTAATAAAACATTCATAAAAGGAAAATTAAGGAGAAATTTTTTTAACCAAATAACAAGGGGTGACTAGAATTATTCTAGATTTTTTTGTTTGTGTTGTTTTTCTTGGATTTTGGGGGTAAGTTTCTAGTGGCGGGCACCATAGTGCCATGGGAGATTCAATCAGGGTATGGACTCCATCAATGCATAATGGAAGGTGGATTTTTAGTAGATGTTGTTGGCGTATATGTGTGCAAAGTGGGAAACTAAGGCAAGATGGAAGAAGGTACCAAATTGTCCAAAATAAGGAAGATTAAATTTTGGATGAGGAACCATCAAAGTATTGTGGAAAATGAATGTGATTGTTTGGTTTCATTGTTGCGGTGACACCGTACAAGGAAAGGGTTTTCTAACTCTTTATACTGTGCTATCTTGCATTTTTTTATAAGAGGTAAAAAGGGGTTGAGGGGACCCTATCCCGAACAAAGTCACAACTCCATGAGAGAAGATAAATACATTATAAAACCATAAAAAAAAGATAATATAATAGTCCATAATAAACGGAGCCCCAAGGAGCATTAAAAGAGTATCTAAATAACATCAGTAAAAAACATAGAGGAACTAACAACAGCATAGAAACTAATGACCAAATAGAAACCGAGATAGTAAATAAAAGTATTCACATTACCATTAAAGTGGAATTTTATGTTACTCACGAGTATTAAGAAAATGAACATTTATTTTCTCATTTTTTATACAAATAAACTTAAGAATGTAGTTTGGAAAATATTAAATAAAACATAATTTAAAGATGTGGATGCAGATAGACCTTGCAATCACGTGCATAAGTGTGTAGAAAAATAGTCTTTTATCGATATAAAAATGCCCCCTTAAAGTTATAACGTCACTCTTAAAACAATGCATGGGGAGTGTTTATAAACTCTTACCTTACAAATTTATGAGTTGAATTTGTCTTTTGAATTTATAGATAGCCAAATAACATTTAAATTTTATGTTTTCCTTTGTCTTGCTTATCTTTTGCATAGGTTTCTAAGCCCATCAATAAGATCGTAATAAGAGGTCATTGCTCATTGTTCTAAAATCAATTTGGACTTCCCTTTGAAATATATTGAGAATTCATGCCCTACCACCTCAAGCCCCTTCTCTCACACCTTGAGAATTTTAAACCATAGTCAATTTCACCTTACCTCCTAGGAAGCACTTTTTCTATGTTATTTTTAGAGCCACTGGGCTTATAGTGTCCCAAAGTGTGAATTGTCAAACTTTACCAATTCACCCCAGAAGGTTCCTCTAAAATGAGCTTCATTTATCTTATTTTACTTAAATTAGCCTCTAAATATTCTAATTTCATATGACAAGAGGTTAATAATGACTATTTACTAAATCACGTAATTTTTGGCCCTTTTTAGAGGCCATGGTCATTTTAGTTAATTTGAACTATGACATTGTAAGTCCTTTGACCGAAAACTCTACTAGATAAATTTTTCCCAATATGATGATATGTTGTGGTGGAAATCATTGTTAACACTAAAGTATCCCTCCGAATTCCTTTATAAATTTGAAATGTGTGAATAAAATGAATTCTCTTTTTCTCTCTCTTCTTGAGAAGTCAAGATTATATTTAGGAAATGAGAAATGGTGTTTTGAAATCTCTCCCTCTCTCTCTCTCAATGATAAAGGTAATCATGTGAAACTATTTCTAGATAGATAAGTGTGACCCATACCAAAATTCATGTTGACACATGTTATTGCAGGGGGGAATGTGCTACGACAAAAAACACAAATGCTTAGTGTTACTTAAAGATTACATTTACAATAAGTTTATCTTAAAAGTATATGAAATTATTTTGTAAGATAAATTGTATTACTATTTCTATAAATTGAGTATTTGTACCCTTATCATTCTTGATAGGAAAATGAAATGTTGATATCATGCATTACTTGATTGAGTTACATCTAGTTAAAATAATTGTTTTCAAACTATATTGTAATTTTCATTATTAAATGGTGAATAAGTTTATTTGGTTGCATAGATAGATACTAAATCATTGATTCCATATGTAATTAGCATTGTTTATTCAAAACGTAACTTCAAATTTTCTCTTTGGCTAATGATGGTTACAATCTACATCCCAAACATTACATGAAATTAAATCATTTATTACTTCTATATACAAAATTCAATGTTGTGCAAGAAGATAGTAAAGGTGAAACATATCTCTTGATGAATATAATTATATATTTAATCTATGTAATTAATGTGTAGATCACATCTCAAAATATGTGTAATCTCTTGCATGAAGTGGGACAGATCTCAAAACATGTGTAATCTCTTATGAAGTGGGCCACGAATATGTGGCCCTCTTATATAATTAATATGATGATCCTTTGTTTGGGATTTGTCCCTTTTGAAATTTTTGTTCAACATACTCCAACTCAGTCTGAATGAAAAACCCTTAAGACTTGTTAAGCC
Source organism: Taxus wallichiana var. yunnanensis (assembly GCA_018340775.1). Taxonomy (NCBI): domain Eukaryota; kingdom Viridiplantae; phylum Streptophyta; class Pinopsida; order Cupressales; family Taxaceae; genus Taxus; species Taxus wallichiana. The sequence continues at coordinate 63,613,818 of CM031243.1, read as the reverse complement.
TTGTTATGTTGAATTTAGTATGGAAAAAACATTTAGCGTAACAAAAAAATCTTTTAATTTTGGAATGATAAAAGTTTCCTAATCTCTATCACAATGCTACATCATCATTATTGACTTGTATTAGGTTATCAAGACCCCGAATCACATGAGAATGGTTATTTGATGCCCCCTTTTGTATATTGTTTTATATTCACAATATGGGATTTGAACTCCACTCAATGGATCCTTCATCCTATCTTATCTTGGATAAGATGGAGATGATGTCATTTCTTACCTTATATGACCATGTGGAAAGTTTCATATCTAGGTGAACTTATATTAGCATCTTGAGGCCATAACCTCGTCTTTTGTCTTCACATAAGCTACATGTAATTGAGTTAGAACTTAACACATTTTGAAAATTATATCATGGAAATAGGAGTGGGAAGACCTCATTTTTGTATAAGATAAAAAGAGTTTGGTTTTGAGGGGACAAAAAAACCCCATACATATAGAGAAGCCAGTTTTAGCAGAAAAACCAACAAAAATCTAGGGAGGCAAAGTCAAAAACACTTGACAACAAACCACCACAGAAGAAGGCGGATGTTAAGAGTCTCGCATATTAACCATTACATTTTTTGAAAAAAAAACTAAAAAGAGAAACCAAAAAAACAAAGGAACAAGACCAAAAAGGGCAGCCAAAGGCTAGCCATTAGTTCTCCATAGCCTTGTTATGGGATCTAGTGCTCTACCCACCATCCTTCTTTCCTATAACTTTAATGATCACCCGCTTAGGTATTTTCTCCTCCTTTTCCACAGTCTAGGTGTTTGCACTCATGGGATATTTTAGGATTTTCTCCTCCTTGTCCTCAATCTAGATATTCATGGCCTCCATATCAAAACCCTCACCATTCTCAGAATCTTCGGATCATAACTACTAAGCATCAGCTTCATATTAGGCTTGTTGCCCACCTTGTCTATTTGATCTTGAAGGATATATAACTTCTGTTCTTGCATAAAAAAGTACACTTGAGTTCCCCCATTTCTCTTGTTCTAGACCTAAATTTTATAGTAGCAGTCCTTTAGTTCATGTGTCAAATTATTATTAACATTGATAATAGTATCAACATTTGACTCAACACGCATTAGCCTAGCCTCTCGGTCCACAAATTCTTTTCCCTATTACATGAACTCTCATCCACATTCTAAGCCCCCATTTCAAGTTATGTAGAATGCCAACGATCCCCTCGTAAGTGTTTTTACCTTTCCTGCTCTTCTTCATACGTTTGATGGCCAATGCTAGGGTTTCGTGGTCGACTAAGGATCACTAATAAGCATTGATTGGGCAGGATAATGGGTTTTCTCTTTTGAACTAACAAGATAATCAAGCCTTGATGAAGAGGGACATCAATTTTCTTATTTTTGAAGTCATCAATGGTGGAAAGAAGGGACATGTAGAGGAAGAAATCTAGACTCATGGCTTGGTTTCTATGGAAGAGGTTTAAAATGGAGAGATGATGAGAGAAAATCTTCCAAAATTTTCCTTCCAAAGTCAGTTATTTCATGACCACTAGGAAGACATTGGCCCAACATTCACGTAGGAAAGTACGGGCTATACCATCATCATAAGCAACTATATGTTCACTAGCCTAAAAAAAGTGGAAATCTCGTGTTTTTGTGAGTTTTATCTTTATATATTTTGAGCCCATCCATAGTAAGACCTATTATCTCAGTTGTGTTCAATAAAAGGTTTTTGAGAAGCTATTGAAATGGGGTAAGACCCCAAATATTTGTGCGAAATATCCTCAATGGACCATATGATAAGAAATGAGAAAGGAATCCTATTTGCATGTTTTTAAAACTTTAAATAAGAAAGAAATCTAACAAATAACATTAACCTCTATTCTTGAAAGCTTAACAAAATATGCCTACTAAAGACTTAAGCAATCAGTTTTGTTGTTTACTCCATGAGGGTGAATGAATCTCACTAAATGGCTACATGGCCAAGTTTAGCTATTTCATTACTAACCTATCATGGGTGCAAGATGAAGCTCTTTTAATGGAGGATAGCCAAGATCAAATGCCTATTAGCTTAGCTAATGCAAATGAGGTCTAATGCCAATATCTCCAAATGTGAGAGAGAAGGACTTGTGAGTGAAGTTGTAAGTTTGAGAGGGAGGGGTGACCCTTCTATTTATAGTTTTCCAAATGGAAGAGTTTGGAATTTGGGTGCATGTGGGACTAAAGCTCAAAAATCACTTTTAGATTAGATTAGGATAAACATGCTTTAGGCTTAGATAAGCTTGGTTTAGGCTAGTTAACTAGGGTTTAGGCTAGTTAAACTTGATTAGCAAGTGATTAGAGACTCATTGAGAGTTGGGAGGGGTCTGGATAACCAATTATGACTGATAGATAGCCTACGAAGCCAATAGAAGTGGTCTAGAGAGAACTAGGGAGGTTCTGAATGGTCAAAAGGAGGAATGTTTAGCTAATAAGAGACATATTAGCCAAATAAGCTGATTATAGGAGGAATACGACCGAGAAGGTGTTGTGCATGGGCATCCAAGAATGGAGTGAAGTATGGGGAATTAATGAAGTGTCGTTAATTGATTGGATCAGATGAAATGCTAAGTGTAAGCATGTTTTAGGTGTCTACATTTTCCCTCTTTGAGGTGGCGTAAGTTTACATCACTTCAAAGAAAGTAGACAAGCATAAACAAGTAGATTTTTTTGAAGTGATAGAAGAAAATGAGTAGAATGAAGGATGCCCCTCGATTGATAATGGGGTGATGAAAGAGGATGATCGATGATCAAAAAGATGAAGGGAAGAAATGGAATATAGAAGAAAAGGAGTATGAGGAAGGAGGAATGAGCTAACATCCATCCAATGCCTTTTAAAAAAATTTATTTTTCATCATATTCCTAAGGATCTTCATCATTGGTCCTTATTAAAAAGAATGTAAAAAAGTGTAGTATGAAATGAAAAGCCATATATGAACAAATGTCCATTGCTAAAAACACTAACTCCATGCAACATACAAAATGCAATGCAATACGAGAAAGTAAAATATTCCTAACTCCATGCAACATACATAATGCAATGCAATATGAGAAAGTAAAAGATGCCTAACTCCATGTAACATACAAAATGCAATGCAATACGAGAAAGTAAACAAGCTAAACTAACAAAGAAACATAATGTAATGTTTTTCTTATCAAGCTCCAGTTACAACCTATTCAAATTAATGACAAGGGTTAATGATGGTGCCCCAAGCAAGGATACATGCGAGGAGAATAATGGAGGAAACTTTAGTCCTATGAAAAAGCAATGTGCACTTTGAAACAGTACCAGGAAACTCGTTGTGCATCATAAGTACGATTTAAGTAAGAAGCCTAGCTTTGGTTGATGGAGGTAGATCAAAATGATCCTCGAGTCATGCACATGAAGAGGTGAGAACCAAAGAGCGATGTTTTGTAGGATGATTTTCAATTTTTAGAAGTTTTCTTAAACATATTTGAATGTTTTTTATTTTTCTAACATATTTGAATGTTTTTGATGATTTTTCTAACATATTTGAATTTTTTTGATGATTTTGAAAGTATTCGAAACTATATACATTAAGACAAGGAAACATGGATTCCACTAGTGATAGATGGGATGTACAAGGGCATAAGGCCACGTGCATATGAGAAAGGTGAAGATGAAAAAATTCCCCAATGATTAGGTGGAAGTATTCGAAGGCAAACTCTTCACGGGAAGAAGCGGGACCCAAGGACATTATGGATAGGTTCAACATGATGATGAACTTAAATGAATGAAGTGGTGAGAAGAAGCAAGGATGCCCCTGTTGGTGATGAATTGTAGCACCCCTAGGACTCTCGCAACTTGATGGGTTGAGACTCTCAGTGTGATTACATAACATGGAGATTTTACCAAGTGTGGGACCTTGCGAAATCGGAAAAGCTCTCCGGATGAAGGCCGGTTCCTATTCCTCTGTTTAGATGCACACGTAAAATGCCGAGGGTTTACTCAAAACCTAATCTAATTTTCCAAGGAGGCAGGGTAAGAAAATGCATAAAAATAAACCTAAACTAACATAGGTGATGCACCGAGGAATGAAGAACACTGTCTTGCCAATAAACATAGACCATTAAAATACAATGCAAGATCATGCACAGAGATAGTTAGATTCACAATGAAAGATCAGAAGGATGCAAAATGAACATAGGGAGGCTTGAGAATCATCCACGTAGACATGCATTAATTTCTCCAACGATTGATACAACACACCGCAAAATGCCAAGAGGTAAGGTTGCATTACGTTTCAAATGGGAGGTTTTAACTCCACAAGTTTACCCGCCAAGGAGAAGAAGGGAGGGGCAAAACAAAAATGTTCAACCTTTTACAAGAAGCCTCTCCTTAAAAGTTATAGGAGGAAGGAGAGAGGGAGAAGAGAAGAATTCAAAATTTTCCCCAACCACCTCCAAGACTCGCACCTAACTCATCCCATTATGGTGGTAGGTGGGATCCCCAACAAACTCAAAATTTGGCGAACTGTATTTTTGCATTTTTAAGAATTTTTTCTCACCCAATTAAAGATATCCAATCGTAGTTGGACGAGAGGACCTCGAGAGCTTTCCAGAAAATTCCAACCTTGTGAGAATCTGAGCTCCCTATGAAAAGTTATCGTGATTTGAATATTTCCCGTGTCAGGGTCTTCTGCCTGTCGGGTTCGGGGTTCTCCTTTGCATTTGCATCAGGTTTGGAAGGTGCCTCGACATGTGTTTGATGCTTGTGTTTTCCGAAACCCACTTCCACTAGTATTTCCAAGATTTCCTTTGTTTAGGGGTCGAAAATGGACCTGCATGTGCATCGGGTTTGGAAGGTGGCTCGACATGTTTCCACCCCATGCTTTCCCGACTTGTTTTCCCGACTCCAAGACCCGATTGGCCTAGGAAGTGTTTTCGGGTTTTCGGAACTCTCAAGCATCGGGACATGCCTTGCGATTTTCATGCTTCATGTCTCATGTTTCCCGAAACCCGAAACCTGAAATTTCCTTTTGTGTCGGGTTTTCTGACCCCTCCGACATGCTTTCTTTTGTGTCGGGTTTTCGACCCCTCCGACATGCTTTCTTTGTGTCGGTTTTTTGACCCCTCCGACATGTTTTCTTTGTGTCGGGTTTTCCGACCCCTCCGACATGTTTCCTTTGTGTTTATCTATATTTACCCGGGGGTAAATATATACAACAATTTGGCGACTCAACGGGATCACCTGCCTGCTAGGTAGAAGATCAGTGGCCTTTTAGCAATCCATTGGGCATGGAGTCATAAGCAACCTCGAAACCAACCTCGATATTTGATCCCGAGCCTGATACTGCAATTCCTTCTCCGAGAGCATGCTTTGAACTATAGAAAACCAACCTAGGAGCAACAAAACCTGTGCCAAAGCACTTAGGGAATTGAAACCTAACTACAACAAGACAATGTGCATACGCACTTAGAGGAATTGAAATCTAGGTTAATATTTACAAGGGTAAATCTTTTCTCTTTTCAATAGAAATGTTTAAGATAGATCCCGTTGACCGGAATCGACAGTTCTTCTCCATCCAATGTAGACAATTGGAAGGCATTACTATTCTTACATCCCGTGACCATGTAGGGGCCACTCCAAATGACATCAAACTTGGAATGCCTTCCTGGTTTTGCCCGATCTGCATCCCATTTCAGAACTAGGTCCCCTTCTGGAAGGTCCTTGCTCTTGCTTTCTTATCAAACCATCTTTTCACTAAGGCCTGATCTTTCTCAATTGTTTGAACTGCATGTTCTCTAATTTCTGCCAATTCCATCAACTCTGCATACCTGGCCTCCATTGGTTCGAACTCAGCCAACTCCAACTGCTTCATGAACTCCAATGCAGGCAGTTCTAATGATATAGGCAATATTGCCTCTTTTCCATAGACCAACTTGTAAGGGGAATTACCTGTAGACCTCTTTGGTGTTATTTTGTCAGCCCATAATGCTGATTTTAGCTTGGTATGCCATGTTCTTTGATTTTCATCCAGAGTCCTCTTGATGATTCTTAGCAAATTTTTGTTCGTGGACTCTGCCTGTCCATTACCCTGTGGGTAATAATTGGAAGAGGTGCTCAAGTAGATTCCATTCTTGACAGCCCATTATGTAATCTTGGAACCTATGAATGCCAATGCATTGTCTGATATGATAGTGGCCGGCACACCAAACCTGGTCACTATTCCTTCATAAAATTCTAGTATATTAGACTCATTTGCCTCTTTGAGCGCTACTGCTTGATCCACTTGGTGAAATAGTCTGTCGCCGTGAGAATCCACTTGTGGCCTTGGCTTGAGTTTGGGTTGATGACCCCAATGAAGTCCAATCCCCATTGCAGAAATGGTTGGTCAACCAAAATTGGGTGCAATGGAAGCGTTGCTAGTCTTTCTTTTCCCGTGAAGAGTGCACATTTCTTGCACTTTCTTATCCATGTATACAATCATTGAACACTGTGGGCCAATAATACCCTACCTTCATTATCTTGAGAGTTGTTACTCATGGGGTGAAATGTCCTCCGGAATCTCCATCGTGAAAATCTCGTAACACCCTCTCAATTTGACCTGTCCTAATGCACCTCAATAGAACTCCATTGATGTCTTTCTTGAACAAAACACCATCAACAAGCACATATGGAATGGCTTGTAATCTAAAGTATCTCCTCTTTGCTTTGCTCATTTCTGGAGGGCATAGTCCTGTCTGTAGGAAGTGTATCATATTCTGAGTCCAACAAGGAGTAGGCACATCATCATTTTCATGTTCTTGACCATCCTGTAGTACCAAGATAGTCTCTTTTTCATCACCTACTTCAACTTGTTGACTCAAGGCTAGCTGTTCACATAGTCCCTTTCCACGTACTAGTTTTGTGACCTTGATCTCGATGTCATATTCCATGACACGAGTGATCCATCCTGCACGTTTCTCATTCAGATCCTTGTTTAGAAGGAAGTCCTTGACTCCCGCATGAGAGACCAATAATTGGATCTTGTTGTTTGAGACTAGGTGCTTGAATTTCTTTAAACTCCTGATCACTGCAAGTACATGCTTTTCAATGAAAGAGTACCTAGTTTCGTATTCCTCCAAGCCTTGACTGAAGAAAGAAACTGGTTGTTCTAATCCTTCTTTGTTTTGTTGTACCAAGATTGCAGAAATTGTGTCTCCACCGCCAAAGGCATATAGCATGAAGCCCTTGGAGAAGTCTAGATTGACGAGAGTGGGAGCTTGAGATATAGCCTCTTTTATTGCCTCAAAACTTGCCTTGCCTTTAGATGTCCACTTAAATGCCATGCTCTTTTTTAACATCAGCGTTATTGGCTTTACAGAGCTGTAAAGTTTGGAACAAACTCTTGCGGACAAAATTGATCCTTCCTAAGAAGCTTTGAAGAGCCTTCTTATGACTTGGCAATGGCAATGCTTGAATTGCTTCAACTCTTTCTGGGTCAATCGTCAACCCTTCCTTTGAAAAATATGGCCTAGAAGTTTTCCCTCGTGAGCCTAGAATATGAACTTTTTGGGATTCAATGATACCCCAAATCTTCTACACCTGCGAAATACTTGCCTCAAATGAAAGAGGTGATCCGCTACATTTTTGAGAATACAAAGTGATCTCATCAAGATATATCGAACTATCTTATTGATCAACCCCTTGAATGCCATATCCATTTCCCTTTGGAAGGTGGCTCCAGATTTGATAGCCCAAATGACATCTTCAGTAGGCATAGGTCCCCCATTTGGTGGTGAAAGCCGTCTTGAATTGGTCATCTTCTTTCACCATCACCTCGATTATACCCCGAGTAGCCATCTAGAGAGAGAATCTCTCTCGAATCGGATACTACTTGTAATATTTGTTCCATTGAAGGGAGTGGGTAATGGTATTTGAGAGATGCTCTATTTAGGTCTCGGAAGTCCACGCATAACTTGATCTCTCCGGTCTTCTTCCCGACAGAACCAAGTTTGCAACCCGAACTTGAGTGCTTGATCGGGAATATAATGCTTGCCTCTATTAGCTTGTTTAGCTCTTTCTTCATCGAGAGGCTCAATGTGAGGGTTGACTGGTCTCTCGCCTTCGTCTCGATGGGATTAGCATCCGGATCCATTCTATGGTATGTTGTGCCAAATTTGGATCGAATCCTCTTAAGTCTTCATAGCTCCAAGTGAAGACATCTGGAAATTCTTGGCAAAGTCGTATGAAATATGATTTCTCCCGCTCAAAGTGGCCACTTTACCAATTTGAAGTGTTTTGCCTTCCCAACTGTGAGGTGGCTCTCGAATCTTCTCTCTTGACCGTATGTTAGCCTTTTCCTTATGAAACTGGTCGTTAGGGTTGAAGATAGACTCCAACGTTACTAAACCCTTAGGAAGCTTGTTTGTCCGCAGCTGCACTACTTGATCCCCATACTGCTGCTCTAGCCTATCCTGATTTCTAGCTGAGAATTCAGCTTCTTCTTGTAAGAAATTGATGATCTGTTGATCGTTCTCAAACGCCCGCAAACTTGTGTTATTATCTGAATCGCGCCTCACAATCACATGGATATGTGGCTGTGTTTTTCCCCTTCTGATGTTGTCAACCACATCAAACGTTGCTCCAACTGCTGCGAGCCTATCTGCGGCTTCATTTTTCTTCCTGGGTATGGACATAATGTTGAAAGCTTCAAAATCCTCAATGAGGTCCCATACCCTGTTCTTATAGCTCTTCAACAAGTCATTCTTTGTAGCATGTTGTCCCCTGACTTGGTTGATGATTAGCTCGCTATCTCCAAACACCTGCAAGTTCTTTATGCCCTTTTTCCTGGCCCAATGAAGTCCATGAATCAATGCCTTGTATTCAGCCGTGTTGTTTGAACAGGAAAACTGGAAACGAAAAGCTGAAAAATATTTGATGTCTTGTGGTGAAATCAACATTGCACCACCTCCAGCACCTTGTCTGCTTCTCGAACCATCGAAAAATAATTTCCAAACTTTTCTTTCATCCTTTTGTTCAAGCTGAATGATGTTGGGAATGGGTGAATTTTCTTCATGTACACAATACACGCCTAATTTAGATTCTTCAATTTCCTTGTATGGGTCAAATTCATGACTCTTTTTTGCCCATTCATCAAAGTTAAATCAGAATTCCCTCAACCTTATTACTCGCTTCTAGATCATTTGAACACTCCTCCTGATCAAAAGCTGAGCAATTTGCATTGATAGGATTTGGTACATGAGGCTCAATATGGAAATTGGCAATTGGTTCTGACCTGATTGTTGCTTTGGCCCCATACCTTGTCCTGAAAATCATGTGTGACCAATCTGCAGATAAATATCCACCAATTTTTGCAGTGAAGTCCCTTGATAGACACAACACAAAGAGTGGCAAAAGGTCAATTACAGACACATCTTGCAGAACTGTAACATTAGGAAAGACATGTAGTGTTAGGCTTAACCCCTTGATGATCCCAACTGTTCCTACTACCGTTCCATCTAGCTGTACTACTCCTTTTCAAAGCACTAGATCATACTTCAAACCCAGTTGATCCACTATTTGCTTCGGCATCACTGAACTACTTGCCCCTGAATCTATCATGCAGTTGTGTACCAAGTGGTTTGCAACAACCAATGACACATAGAATGGTGGAGGCTTCAAATTCTTGCTTGTCTGGCACCCATCCTATTGCACTGCATTAGTGAGAACTTTCTCATGTCCCGGTTTGATACATTTGAGGTAGACCAGTTAGCCATTGCAGCTTGTAATAAATCTCATTGCCCTGGGATCGCAAGTGATTCCCACATGGAAATGTTCACATGTGTCTTCTTCATCTGATCAATGATGTTGAAAGGGGATGAATTGTCCTTTTGTTGTCCCTTACTTGGTGTAACCTTTTCTGGAGCTTGAACAGGTGCATGTGTTGCTACAATAGGTACCTTAGGCTGATTTTGCACATTTGGAGTTATGTTTGGTCTACTGACCCCTTGTTGTGTAAGAGTGGGTTGAGAAACAACTGGATTAGATGGTTTCCCTCTTCTATGCTTCTCTTCTTTGACCGTGTGTTGGCAGCCACCTTGAAAAGGCTATTGGTTAACTCCACAGAAGTCTTCCGTTTGCCAATTGGCCAATGTGGTTTCTGTTGGAGGTCCTTCTTGTTGCATTTCTTGCTGCTGATTCTCTTCCTGGCTTGGTTCTTGAGGAACACCAATGGTTTGCACCATCAAGGCCTGATTCAGTGCACCATTGAAACATGCTGACTGATTGTGGGGTAGATTGCAAGGGTAACACCGGTCGTATTCTGTGCCATGTTATTTTGTGTCGGACCAAGGCTCTTGAGGACATTGTTGCATTTGGGTCATATGGTGAAATGGCCTGGCAGCTTGAGGTTGTCCTTGGTTTTGGTTTTGATTTGTAGCCTGAGGTGGTGGTGGTCTATTCTGTTGGTATGAGGGCCTAGCTTGGTACTGCGCTTGAGGCTGATATGGTCTAGCACTTTGAGCTTGTTGTCTTTTGATAGTCACTAGCTCATTTCCAAGGTTCTGTAGTTGTTTCATGACCTCCTGCAATTCCTTTGAAGTATTTGAAGAAGTTGACGCCTCATTATTGCTTTGATTTCTAGGAGTTGGAATGGGATTCAACTCGGTGCTTGATCGGGTCAGTAGGATTTCCCATATCTCGGATAGAGAGGCATTGGTGGCCTTAGTGCAAGCTTGCCAGCTTGGATCAAATAGTTCTTTACTTTGATCGCTGTGTCATAAGCCCCTGGCAGCGTTGTCCCTCCCATTGATTGGATCATCATGGCTATGTCTGAATTTATAGCCTTTAAGAAATAAAGGAATACACCTTCGGCGGTTGGTCTAACAGACTATTGGAATCCTGTCCCATGTCCATTGGAATCGAAGTTCAAATCTGTCATTTGTTTCATTAGAGCCCTTTTGATTGTTGTCACTGTTCTAATAAAGATAAATTGTCCGCCCTCTCCCGAATTGGTTGCAAAGAGCTGAACAAAGTTGGTTCCAATTCGTAATAGACCCTGCTATTGCTAGGCTCCTAAACCATTGTAAGGCCTTACCTTTGAAAGATGAAGCCAATAACTTGACTGCAACATCCATTTCATTTATTTCGTGGATTGCACATGCATTAGCAATATCCTAGATGTGATCAATAGGAGTAGTATGATTTTCTCCTGTAAAATAGGGGATATTCTTTAGCACTGCAACTGGAATTTGATTATGAGAATTTAGGGCAAGTGGACTACTGCCCATGAAATTGACAAAGGGATTTGGTGGTAGATGTGCCATTATGATTGGCCTAAGAACCCTGGTTGATGCGAGAAAAGGTCTACCAGGTGGAGGTGTAGACAAGGTCCTGTTAGGTGGAGATGGTGATCTTTGTGGTCTTCTTCCTCTCCTTCCTCTACCTGGTGAAAGTTGCAAGTGGAAAAATAGCCCTCTTCTTGAGTATTAGACCTGGTTTGAATTCTTCTCATGTGCCTGGGCAACTTGTGCTGCTACACCGCTGAATTCTATCCCTTCGGAGTCGCAGATGTGTTAGAGAACGAGCCTCAAAAGACTAGATTTTGCCAAGTTACACACCAAACTTGACAATATTGAAAATGGAATTTAAACTTCGAAGGACCCAGAGGAGACAATCTTCAATCCGGAATTCGGGCCTTGTCACAGGTTGCATGGATCCCCGAAAGGTACAGGCGGAACTCAAGTCATGCAATGCAACTTACAAAACCCGAATTGCCATGTGTCGGAACTTGGGACATGCCCGACACCCCGGAAAACCTGAAATGACTATTGTCGGGAATAGGACCATGCAATGCATCTCCGTAACCCAAAAGGACTGTTGGTCTACTTTGATGTTCTCGGACTCGAAAACCCGAAACCCAAAAAAACCATGAAATTTTGAAAATCAAAAACTCAAAAACTAAGGAAACCCTTTTGAAGATTACCCCAGATCTACCAACTGGTGAAATTTTGACTTGTTTTGAGTAATTTAAGCCCTTGAAAATTGATTTTGGAGTTCAGCCTGGAAGGTGCAAAATCTGAAATTGTAAAACTTGCAATTTCTTAGTCCGAATTTCATGAAAACTCCTTCAAATTTTGTGGAATGACCTCTTGGTCCCACCGGGCGTGCCAAAACTGTTGATGATGAATCGCAGCACCCCTAGGACTCTACAACTTGATGGGTTGAGACTCTCAGTGTGATTGCATAACATGGAGCTTTTCCCAAGTGTGGGACCTTGTGAAATCGGAAAAGCTCTCCGGATGAAGGCCGGTTCCTATTCCTCTGTTCAGATGCACACGTAAAATGCAGAGGGTTTACTCAAAACCTAATCTAACTTTCCAAGGAGACAGGGTAAGAAAATGCATAAAATAAAACCTAAACTAACAGAGGTGATGCACCGAGGAATGAAGAACACCTGTCTTGCCAATAAACACAGACCATTAAAATGCAATACAAGATCATGCATGAGATAGTTAGATTCACAAAGTGAAAGATCGGAGGATGCAAAATGAACATAGGAGGGTTGAGAATCATCCACGACATGCATTAATTTTCTCCAACGATTGATACAACACATCGCAAAATGCCAAGAGGCAAGGTTGCATTACGTTTCAAATGGGAGGTTTTAACTCCCACAAGTTTACTCGCCAAGGAGAAGAAGGGAGGGGCAAAACAAAAATGTTCAACCTTTTACAAGAAGCCCTCCTTACAATTTATAGGAGGAAGGAGAGAGGGAGAAGAGAAGAATTCGAATTTTCCCCAACCACCTCCAAGACTGCACCTAACTCATCCCATTATGGCGGTAGGTGAGATCCCCAACAAACTCAAAATATGGCGAACTGTATTTTTGCATTTTTAAGAACTTTTTCTCACCCAATTAAAGATATCTAGTCGTAGTTGGACAGAGGACCTCGAGAGATTTCCAAAAAGTCCAACCTTGCGAGAATCCGAGCTCCCTGTGAAAAGTTATGGCGATCTGAATATTTCCCGCATGGTCTTCACTGTGCCGGGTTCGGGGTTCTCCTTTGCATTTGCATCGGGTTTGGAAGGTGCCTCGACATGTGTTTGATGCTTGTGTTTTCCCGAAACCCGCTTCCACCAGTATTTCCAAGATTTCCTTTGTTTCGGGGTCGGAAAATGGACTTGCATGTGCATCGGGTTAGGAATGTGGCTCGACATGTTTCGCCCCATGCTTTCCCGACATGTTTTCCCGACTTGTTTTCCCGACTCCAAGACCCGATTGGCCTAGGAAGTGTTTTCAGGTTTCGGAACTCTCAAGCATCGGGACATGCCTTGTGATTTTCATGCTTCATGTCTCATGTTTCCCGAAACCCTAAACCCGAAATTTCCTTTTGTGTCGGGTTTTCTGAACCCTCCAACATGCTTTCTTTTGTGTCGGGCTTTCTGACCCCTCCAACATGCTTTCTTTGTGTCGGGTTTTCGGCCCCTCCGACATGTTTTCTTTGTGTCAGTTTTCTAACCCTCCGACATGTTTCCTTTTTGTTTATCTATATTTACCCGGGGGGGTAAATATATACAACAGCCCCCTAGCATAAGTTGGCCTAAAAGCACATGATAGAAAGGAAGGAAAAGATTTGTTTTTGTGAAAGGTGACAAAGGTGTTCGAAAACATGGCAAAAATTAATCTTATACACATGGATGTTCGAACAAAGTAGAAGAATGATGTTAATGATATGAATGTAGCTTAGAAGCCTCACAATGAATATGTGATTAGACAAAGGCACAAATAATGAGACAAGATAAAGACTAGAGTAAGAGTATGAAGAAGGTCCCAAAAAAAGACACTTGGTAACATAATAATCCTATTTAATTTTAGAGATCCACCGTGTGTGTGTGTTGGTATCCATTTTTTCTCCTTTTCGGTATGATTAGAACCATAGATATGTCATGGAGCTTAAGGATAGATCAGACCATGTTGTATGTTGTTGGTATCCGAGGATATGGTCCTGGCCTGGCACTCGGGTTTGTGGAGAAATGGATAGCATTCCAAAAGGACTTGATCTTGTTCTAGCTATTTTAGGTTGTGTCTTATAACCAAGGTAAGATGACATATTTTGTAACCTTGTAATGGTGAAGGAGATGAAGATGTCCTTCTCTTTGCTTGAAATTCTATGATGGAGACTGTACGATGAAAAAGTGATAAGCGATCATGGGAATCTACAAGCAACTCTTCCCTAGCACCCGACCTCCCGAGGTCGTGCAAGACAAATTGGTGGGGATTGAATATGTGGGGATGTAGACAAACTAGTTAGGCAATCTGATTTCTTCGACACGCACTAGTGGAAGTTACGAATCTAAGGCAAAGAAGGCCCTCCTAGCTTGAATCGGTGTGATAGATCGATCGCAAGGATGACTGCGAAGGCTCCAATCAATATCAAGCTCTGGCGTGATTCGGTCTATGGGTTGTGGAATACGTGGAAAATGACCTGGGATAGTTTCGTGTATGTTTCCAGATAAGGTCATAGGGTGGATGGTAACTATATCTGACTCTATGGGTGATTCTCTGGCTTAGTCCAGAATTCCCTAGCTTCGTTAGCTGCTATGTCTAACAAGGATAACTGTTCAATAATGATAGGTGGAAGTGGAGTAGATCTGAATACTAGTGTACGTAAGCCAGCGTCAATGTCAGACTGACCAATAGATTCATTGGGTTGAGGGATTTGTGGGTCACAACCGTAGATTCGTGGTTGTTGTGGTCCTGCTATGGTCATGTGTAGAATCAGTCCCTAATCCCTAGTATCTAGTAATCGTATGCTTTCTCAGCTTCTATATTCAGAATTAATAATTGTGTGATCTTCTCAGAGTATCTTACAGGCGTTTGTGCAACCTGAATTCTCAAGCTAGTATCTATGTCTGTGAGAGTATCCCCTGCTTCTGGCTATGGGACCAAAGGGTCACAACCGAATGTTTTCTCTCTTTCAAGCCTTTCTACAGTCATGTGGATATATACCTAGGGTAATCTGTAGTTTGGTTGATTTGACCAAAATGTGTGCGCTTTGTCATCTTCTATGTTTAACCCGCTTAACTGGGAACCAATTTGTTGTAAGTTTACCGTTGTTCGGAAGACTTGGATCCTGAGATTTTGATCTATATCAGTTATTGCTGTGATGAGATTGGGTTGGGGCATGATTGGCTCGAATACGTATTCTCTGGGCTCTCTAGGTCCCGTGATTTTCATACAAAAGAAAGTTATATAAATCTAACTAATGACAGAATAAACTAATTGTGAAAGATATGTCTATGTATATTCCTAAATCTGATATATCTATCTACTAAACAGAATTTAAAGAACAACTATCTAATATATCTAGAATTGACAGTTTAGAATAACAAATTAAAACAAACAAGATAACCGAGTATAGCTATTTGTCTGTGCAACTGTGAACCTATTCTAAATAATGAAACAATTGATCTAGTCTATTTGCAAGACTCTCGATCCTACCTCAGAAGTGAGAAATGAATCATAGTTTCTCAGAAACTATCAATCCCCACAGCTTCCCTGGCAATATCGAAAGTAAAATTGACTGAAATAAAGTGATTGGCTACTCTATTTGATATGTTTCTAATTAGAACTTTGAAAGCTAGAACCTGGATTTTGTAGAATAGTGGCGAATCCGATGGTGTGTGTGGCTATGTCCCCTCAGTGTGATCTCCTCATTCCTTCGTGTTCACTTGGATCCAGAAAAGCGTGTAATGCTAGCATCAACAGAAGTAGATATTGGGACAAAGGCAGCTTAGGATACAGACTGAATACAATGCGAGTAGGAGAGAGATAGTGCAAGAGTACAAAGCTTGGCTTATGTAATTCCTAGTGGGATTTATTACGAGTCATGCAACATAAAACATCCAGAACCTGAAACTATCCTGTTTGAAGAACAAAACCTACAACTTTAATGGCTTCCTATTGAAAAAAACTATTTTACTCCAATGGATTGGATGGAATGTCAACAACATTTGCACAAGATGGATATGTGGCTTCCTATCAGAAAAACAACACTAACTAGGCATGCAATGAAAGAAACTAAGAATTCTAAATAAAATGAAAGACTAATCTATTGCAATGAGAAATTCAGAGGCAAATTTGAGGGGCCATTTGCTTGAGCACAAGCCATCTATTTATAGCATTTGCATTTACCCAAGGTAAAAACCAAATAGAACTCTTAAACTATAAACAATGGCAAAACACTATTCTAGGGAACCAGAATCATTAATGCAAGCCTATGGTGGTGAAAAAAAGCTGGTGAATCGTTGATTTTTACATGAGTCATGTTAAAAGAGCATTCTATGGAAAATGCGTAAAGGACCGCCGCCCTGAGCAGGGCGGTGGTTACAGGACCGCCACCCTGCTTAGGGCGGCGGTCACGAGACCACCGCCTGAGCAGGCGGGTGGTTTGTAACTAAAGAGCAAAAGGCCAAGAAAAGAGGGAAAAGAGAAAAACAAAGCACGTGGGGGCTAAGCGGGGCATGCGGGATGTTAACACATGTTTAGAGAGCTTTTCCGGATCCCAAACACATTGCGAGGAGACTTGTATCATCATTGGGGTACGTGTTATGTTGTTCTAACGGTGTAGTACCCTAAAATTTTGGGTATGTACATATTGCCCCCTTGGAGAAGTGTTTTAGCCATGAAGAGGCGTAAAACGGTGGGTCCGAGTATGGCGGTCCCGAAATGGGAAGTTGAAAGTTATACCTGATACGTCCGTGTGTCGAAATGACATCATCCAAAATTCTAGCTCCTGTCAGAAACGAAAAGAGAACTCAAGTGCAGATAGACAAGATAGATCGGAAAATAAATGCTAAAATAATGGGAAATGAGGACGTACCATTTGTGCGGGGTAAGAACTTACCTCCGTCGGTGCTCCAAACCTGTGAAAAAAGATTTTAAAACAAGTCAGGTTGCTATATATATGAAAGTGGGCCCATTTTCCTATTCATTTACGCGAGTTGATTTGATTGATTCTGAGCTCTGGGACCCACGGTGATGGTTTCTTGTGAGTAGAGCCAAAATGTTTGTGACGGGATAGTGATCATGCCTCCGTGAGCGGAACATCGACCCGCGAGATCACATGTTAGTTTTCTTCAATTTATCGTTTTTACCCCCTCAATTTTAAAATGCTAAAATCTTTGTCGTGGGGGGTTATTTTTGAAAATGTTAGGTTCAAAAGGTCCATCTAGGGGGGGCACCTACTGGGTAGGCCTTGTTTTAGTAAAAATGGTCCTCTTTTGGTGTTTTTAGGCTTTTTTAGGTTTAAAAACCACGTGGGTTTTCGGGCCACGACCGCCGCCCTACCTGGGCAGCGGTTACACGACCACCGCCCTATTCAGGGTGGTGGTTACATGACCAATGCCCTTAAGGCATCGGTTACAAAACGCCTCCCTACTCAGGGTGGTAGTTTTTCATAGAATGCCAAAAGAACATCTGTTTGAGATTGTTTTTGCATTTTTAGCATTTCTATGTGTTTTCATGATTTTTCTAGTATTATTACTGGATGCTAACTTGCTTTGTTTTGTGTGTTTTTGGGTGTATGTAGGTGAGGGAGGAGTATATTCGGTGGAGCTGAGAGAGAGAGTGTGACTGGCTCCCAGCAGTACTAGATGCACTTTCACAGGATGAGGAGGACACTCTTCAGAGGGCCGAGATACTACGTATCTCATGTGTTCCACATGTTACACCATCCAGTCACATTCTTTGTGACTTATTCTCCTATTGGGATGCTGATCGGAACACCTTCCGATTACCAGGGGTCCACGGTGAGTGGACCATCACTTTGGAGGATGTTTATCGTATTCTGGGGGTCCCGATCATCGGGAGACGTCTTACCCTCGAGACAGCAGGTTCGCGGGCCCAGATAGCATAGTGGGCCACTTATATGGGAGATGCAGTCATCTCCACGGGTTTGAAGAAGGGGGTCAGAGTTTGGTCCATTCCTAGTTTTCCCATCCCCTTGCTTCACCAGGCTATTATGGGGATCCTTTCCTCGAGACTGATCGGGGACAAGGGAGGAGACACATTGCTATATTGTTGGTCCCCCATCATTGCATAGATAGAGGGACATGGCCGGATTTATGCCTGGGGAGCGGATATACTTGGGACTACCTACCACGACTTATACAGGGTAGTCCATTTACAGGGGCAGTCCTTGAGCCACCTGACCCTGGTCATGAGTTGGGTCTATGAGCACTTCATCCCCTATGGCAGAGGTGTAGAGGTGACAGATCCTAGAGCTGTGAGGGCAGCTAGATGGATAGATATGTCGGTGCTCAGAGCACCTCATCAGCCAGTTGCTTCTTTGACCACCGATGACATGGAGGCCACACCATATCAGACCATGGCAGGCATATGGGGTGAGGAGGCTCTTACTTTGATCTCTTGCTCCACCACAGGGTAGCTTATTGACAGAGTGGGGCGAGTGGAGATACACCCCTTTGGCTGAGTTCCTCAGCAGTTTGGCCTACCCTACATGGGCATGCTTCCCCCGGTAGTGCCAGTATACAAGTCAGTTCGAGAGGCCAGAGGGGGTCCTAGAGGTCGGGGTTGGACAGTTGTTACCTTGGCATTCCTATTATGGCCAGGAGGGTAGTACGTTCGAGGGAGAGCTGGTGCACCTCAAGCACCTTGCTTTAGATTGCTGTGGGTCCTACCCATAGTAGCGATGACCCCATCGACATAGACTCCAAGTCCAAGGAGTTTACAGGGGGAGAGACAGAGGAGGAGACTGAGGAGGACAGTGATCCTGAGTGGCATGACACTCAGGATATCATGCAGGCGAGGGCCGAGCAGAGTGCAGAGAGAGTTACTCTAGTTTCAGAGGAGCCACTCTCCCAGGGCCATGGTGGGGAGGATGAGTCTATTGTAGGATGCCATGTTTCTCCAGCCATGGGGAGCACCTCGCTTAGTGGCCGCATCGTGGCGGTGGTCTTGCCTGACCCTAGAGATCCATCCTGGAGGCCTGGTGATCCGAGTAAGTTACCACCCTTCTTTTTAATGTTTGTTTTTAATTAGGATTTCCTTAGTTACTATTTCTCCTCTTGTTTTATTTCTAATTTGTTTTCCCCTTTGTTTGCAAAGACCGCCGATGAGTGGCAAGACTTGATTCATAGGGTATGCACCGATACCCTGATGATCCCCATGGAGAGGACCCGTGCAGAGTTGTCTGTGGATGTTGGGAGCCCTCAGCAGCTGGTAGACACACTGACATCTTTGCCCCAGTCTGGCACGTGGCCAGGATGGTATCGACTCTCCACACGGAGCTAGCAGGGTATAGGACAGCCGAGCACCTGATGAGGAGTCATTCTCGTGGCAAGGCTGTGGTTGCCTCGAGATCCAGAGCCTTCGTGCACTTAGAGCACCGGTGTAGCGAGTCTAGGCGTGGGCGTGCACCTTAGATGGGTCTCATATGGATTGAGAAGCCACTTGGCTCTCCTAGATTTTTCACGATATATTCTTTGTCAGTATATACCGGCTCTTTGAGCATTTTGACCATGCTCGCCATGCATGATGGCATCAGACAGAATTTTGATATATATATATATATATATTTGGATCAGAATTTTGGCATTCATGGCTTTGTTTCCTTTCCAGTTTCCTCATGTGAACTATGATATTATGCTTATATGCTCTTTAGAATGTATGCAATGGAGAACAAATGATGCAAATGTTTACTTTCTTTTTGTATTTCATGATGCTGATATATGATAATGTAGACACAATGTGATTTTGAATTTTAGTTTCTGTAAGCAATTTTGGATGCCTCATATTTGTTTTGGCAAAGTGGTGAAGACAAACCAGTATGATGAGTAGATAGAATTGCCCCTCTCCTAACTCCACACAACTAGTAAGATGTGAGGGCTCATCACCGAGAGCTAGAAAGGGCACAAGTTGTGAAGTGTATTGAAATGGCAAAGTGATGAGAGATAGACAAAGCTTTGTGGAACCAAATTAGGATGCTACAAGCTTACTCCACTCGAGTGACTTCATAGTTTTGGGATGCAACTTGCTTTGCGGTTTATCTAGACTTAGATCCGTAGATGGCCACATGGTAGAAAAATTTTGGGTTTTAGGATTTTTAATTCTCTTGGAATTTTGGACATCTAATTCATTTGTTTTTGACTCAAGACTTTAAAATTTGAATTGTTTGTCTATGACCTTTTGCATTTGTTTGTCAAGAGGACCCCCTACACCTTGCCCCATGCTACTAGTAAGAAGTATGGGCTTATCACCATAGGCAAGATATAGGCGAGTAAGGGCATTTCCATCCTTTCCCAACCCTACGTCACTAGTAAGAGACGCAAGCTCATCACCGAAGGTTGGTGGGGCAAGGAAATGTGTAAATTTAAAATTTTCTGTTTGATTCTATATTTGACTTGTTTACTTGAGAAAAATGTCAGTATGTTTTTATTTCCAAAGAGATATTCATACGGGATAGATGTGACACCATGAAGCTTCTAGAATAGACCATAGGCAAGACACCTATCCTAAGAAGAAACCAAAAGTGAGAAAAACCTCGCAGATCTTGGTATGGTTACCGTTAAGACTTTGTCATATCTAGCTTTATTTGATGAAATGATTCTGAAATAATTTTGATGATATCATGGAAATAGAGAAGTATGATTAGAGTGTTTATGCCAACAACATCATGAGTTTGTAATGAATTGCTTTGAGAACAAATTCCTTGATCACTTTTTTTGTACGAAACAAGCGGACAAAATGATCCTAATCTATATGAAGATGCAATGTAGATATAATTATAAGTAGTGATAGTTATTTACGCGTAGAATATTTTGAGGTGCAGGTAATTTACTTTTCACCAAATTCCTCACCTTCTAGCGTACATAGGAGATATACACCATTTCCATAGTCCTTCATGACTCGGTAAGGGCCCAACCATTTGGGTCGGAACTTCCTTCCTTCGCCGGTCTTTTTGTCGATCCAATTTATCTAGACTTAGAACTAGGTCACCTTCATATATGTCGTGTTCATAGACCTTCTTGTTATACTACCGGCACATCCGGTCAGCATAGACTCTGTGCCATTATTCAACATCTAACCTAGCTTCATCTAGGATTTCTAGTTGGGAGAGACGTGCTTCTCTATAAGCGTCTTCATCTAGAATCCCTTGTAATGAAATGCGGAGACTGGGTATTTCAACCTCAAGCGGGAGAACTGCTTCTACCCCAAATACTAGTGAGAAAGGAGTCACTCCTGTTGGTGTCCTTATTGAGGTTCGGTGGGCCCATAAGGCCGGATATAACTTCAAATGCCAATCTCGTTTGTTTTCTTTCACCGTTTTAAGGAGAATGGATTTTAATGTTTTGTTTGTCGCCTCAGCCTATCCATTGGCTTGAGGGTAATACAAGGAGGCTGTATGATGGCTTATTTTAAATTTATTGCATAATTTGTGAACTTTGTCATTCTTAAAAGAAGTCCCATTATCTGAGATAATGACTTGCATGAGACACCGCACCTGTAAATGATTTGATTCAAAATGAATTTGGCAATTACAGAACCTAGTACAGTAGTAAGAGGCATAGCCTCTACCCACTTGGTAAAATATTTGGTGGTCGTGATTATAAAATTATGGCCATCTGTAGATGAGGGAGAGAATTTCCCTATTAAATCTAGGCCCCACGTAGAAAAGGGCCATGGAGTAGCGATGGTTGTAGAGCTTGTGCCGGCATGTGAATCTCGTGGGAGAATTCTTGACACTTATGACATCTGCGTACAAACTCTACTACGTCGTGTTCTAGAGTGGGCCAGAAATAGCCCATTCGATGTATTTTACGAGCGGTGGCATGGCCACCGAAGTGGCCTCCACACATTCCACTATGAGATTCATGGAGAATCTTCTTGGATTCTTCTGTGTCGACACATCTTAGAAGCATTCCATCAAATGCTTTTCAATAGAGCACTTTCTCTATAATGATGTATTTGGCTACGATAATGCGTAACCGCCTTCTTCGTTATGGCATAACACCTTCTGGATACGTATGGTCCATGATATAATTAATAATATCAGTATACCAAGGACACTCAGAGATAGAAGGTCGGGTTTCGACGTAGTATACGCACTCATCTGGAAAGTCCAGATCTACTAGATCACCTCCGTCTAATGGATTATCAGCTAACCAATCCACGATGATTTGTCCTTTAACCGACTTCTGATTTACGAACTTTAATTCAAATTCACCCATTAAGGTTATAAAGCGCCTAGCCTTTTTAGACAAGGACCCTTGCATGAGGAAAGTTCGTAAATGGTCTGTTTTTACAATGACCTTTGTTTCTTGATTTAACATGTAATGTCTTAAGCGTTTTATTGTAAAGACTATGGCGAGGAATTCTCATTCTGCTTTTGTGTAGTGTGTTTCATAATTGAGTAATGTCCGGATAATGAAATAGATCGCACGTTTCCTATTGTCATCGTCTTCTTGAGCTAGCATACAGGCTAGCGAGACATTGGTGGCTCGTGAATATAAAATTAACGGGTGATTTGGCTTAGGTGGCATTAGCGTAGGTGGTGATAACAAGAAATGCTTAACTGCATTAAAATCTTCATTGCAGTCTTCAGTCCAATCAAGGTTATAATCTTTCTTGAGTAGATTGTTGATTAGATGGATGGTAAAACTTAAATCCGGGATGAATCTCTGGATTGCACCAAGCTTTCAGAGAAATGACCTGATTCCAGATTCATCCAAAGGTGGGACCATTTTGAGGATAGCCCGAATTTTGGTTGGGTCAACATCAATCCCACGTGATGATATAATGTAACCTAGGAGCTTCCCTCATGTCACACCAAAGACACATTTTTCTGGATTTAGCGTGTTTCGTATTCTATCAGATGTGAAAGAATGACGCAAAGCACTTCCGGATGGTCACAACACTTCTTGGCCTTGGCCAACAAGTCATCTACGTAGGATTCCACAATTTTATGAATAAGATCATGAAATATATACGTCATAGCCCGTTGGTATGTAGCGCTAGCGTTCTTGAGACCGAATGGCATAACAACATAGCAATAGGTTCCCCAAGGAGTTATAAATGTGGTTTTAGCTTGGTCTTGTTCAGATATTCTGATTTGATTGTATCCGAGAATCCATCCATGAGAGATAAAAGCTCAAATCCAGCTGTTGCATCAACGATGACATCTATAGATGGTAATGGGAAGTCGTCTTTAGGACATGCCTTGTTAATGTCTCGAGAAGTCTATGTAGATGCATATCTTTCCATTCTTTTTGAGAATGGGAACGATATTAGATACCCATTGAGAGTAATTGACTGGTTTGATGAATCCTACTTGGAGGAGCTTTATTACCTCCTCTTTTACCATGAGAGCTACCTTGGGTTTCATTGGTCTCAATTTTTGTTTAATTGGTTTTGCATCTGATTTAGTGACGAGGTTGTGTACCGCAATGTGGGGTGCAACTCCTGTCATTTCCTTATAATTAAATGCAAATGCCTTCTGATGTTCCTTGAGGATCCGAGTGTGTATTTCTACTTCTAATGGAGTTAGCAAGGATCCTAACTTCAATATCCTTGGTTCATCTTCCGTTCCGATGTTAATATCAATTGTTTCTTCGATTAGGAAGCGTTACCTTCTTCAAACTCAAAGGCGGGGGGTGGGGTAGCTCTCACTTGTCTCCATTCTCGACTATGTATATGTTGAGTTCCCTTTGTGGGGGAAGCGATGTCATGGGATTCCCGTAATAGGAAGATGAATGCGGGATCAAAGATAAATCTACTGCATGTGATGGGTGAGATGTAATGCCGCATAGGTGTTTAAGAAATCAAGAGTGGTTGTATCACTATCAATGTGTTTTAGGATAGTAGATTTGTTTTCATTTCCATTTAAAAGAGGTTTTGACATTGTTTTTATCAATGGTTCATCATGAAGGGATACCATGAAACGGGTATCCTCTAACTTACTGTTTGGAGTAAAGCATGATGCTGACGTTGCTATTGAATCAGCAAGGAGATTTTGTTCTCGTGGGATTGCTTCAATCGATATGAAGTCAAACTCCTTGCTTAAATTCAATACAACTGTTTTTGTAGAGCTGTAGGTGCTCGGCTTTGGTTTCATATACTTCAGAGACTTGGTTTGCTACCAATTGTGAGTCTCCTAACACTCTGATGTTATCAACACCGATTCTCTTAGCTAGGATGAGGCCAAGGAGAAGGGCTTCATACTCGGTGCCATTGTTAGTGCATTCAAATTTTAGCTTAAAGGAAAATGGTAGGACTTTTCCCTTGGGAGAAGTAAGGATTACACC